>JAFBJR010000139.1:264709-373750 GCA_016785285.1 Brachirus orientalis
GTTGTGATGGATGCAGTATGTGGTTTAACATTGTCTTGCTGAAATATTCAAGGTCTTCCCTGAAAGAGACGTTGTCTAGATGGAGCATATGTTGCTCTAAAACCTCTATGTACTTTTCAGCATTGATGGTGTCTTTCCAGATGTGTAAGCTGCCCACACCATAGGCACTAATACAACTCCATACCATCAGAGATGCTGACTTTTGAACTGTCCACTGATAACAAGCTGGATGGTCCCTCTCCTCTTTAGTCCACAGGACATGGTGTCCATGGTTTCCAAAAAGAATTTCAAATTTTGATTCATCTGACCACAGAACAGTTTTCCATTTTGCCTCAGACCATTTTAAGTGAGCTTTGGTCCAGAGAAGATGTCAGTGTTTCTGGATCATGTTCACATATGGCTTCTTCTTCTTTACATGATCCAACTTGAACCACAAGCAGGCCTCCATTTTCTGAACGCAGTGATCTATTTGGGTGGTAATGAATAATCATGTCGGACAGGGCCTGACCTCAGAGTGCTTTATATGTGAGGAGGAGGATTTTAAATTCTATTCTAGATTTAACAGGGAGCCAGTGCACTGGAGTGATGTGCCCTCTTTTCCTAGTTCCCATTAGTACCTGTGCTGCTGTATTCTGAACCAACTAAAGACCCTTTAGAGAGTTATTTGAGCATCCTGATAATAATGAGTTACACTAATCTTATATACAGTAGATGTAGTAAAGCATGAACCAGCTTTTAAGCATCCTTTAATTACAGGATGTTTCTGATTTTTGCTATGTTGCACAGGTGGAAGAAGGCTGACTTATAGACTTGTTGTATGTGTAAGTCGAATGACAAATCTGGGTCGATAATAACTTCAAGGTTCTTTACAGTAGAACTGGAGGCCATGGTAATGCTGTTCAGGGTGACTAGATGCTCAGGTACAGCTTCCCTAAGGTTTTTAGGGCTTTAGATTTGTCACTGGTAAGAAGTACAAAGTTATGTGTCAACCAGGTCTTAATGTCTCTGAGACATTCTTGGAGCTTTAAAATTTGACTACTGTCATATGACTTCAGGTATATGTATTACTGCCTATTGCCTGCTTTTGTCTGCACATGTACAACTTTCTAATTAGCTACCTTTTTACAGATCAGAGAGCACAGAAATCAAAAAATTTGAATAAAGCTTGAATAAAATCTGTAATGAAGTGTTTTGTCAATTTGATGTGAGGACAGAGTCCCGTCCTCCCCCCCCCCCCTTGCAATTTTCATAATTTCATGCTAACAATGACTTCTTACTCAGCACTGCAGTGTTCTTGTCCGTCTTAGTTTGATTTAATTGGGTATTCATGTTAATTTATGTGGTGCGAGGGGTATCATTTCATGAAGTCGCTGTAACATGACATGGTTTAACATAAATCATCACTTCAATTTGCCACTGCCATCTCTGAAATGGCAGGGCCTATAATACACACAGACATGGACCCGGCTCTAACACTTAACCCAAACACACACGTGCTGTAATCGCGCACAACGCACTGCCGCTCATGAAGCATGCACTACTGACCCACATTCTTGGTGCAGTCAGTCAAGTGTAGAAATTACCAGTCCTCTTCTTTTTCTTGCACATTAAAACTGACCTCTGTGCATGGAAATACTTCAAAGTCACACTGTTTAGGACACACCTACACAGCCACTTTATATTCATGTCTGTTACCTCTTTATCATGACTAATGTGATGCAGTTTGAGATGAGACTCAGGATGTGCTGCAGCACATTTGGGTTAAAACTGCAAGAATGCAGCATAAAACAACCTTACAACCACTAAACAAACCAATGTTCTTGGAAAATATAAAGTGTGGCGCATAACCTTCTGTGCTAAACAGATAACCGCATAATGAGTTCACACATTACTGCTGAAGCCTATCAGCTCCACAAGACTCTCATTGTAGCAGTGTTAAGATTTTGTCACCCGGTGACATTCCTGCACGGCACACAGGAAGTGATTTGTCAAGACAGATGGAGGCAACCGCAGCATTGTGTTAGTGATGCGAGGTGTCTGCAAAGAGGTTGGAGTATGACTGAAAAGTACCCACAATAAGCTTCAGATGTAACGTAAATTCTACTGTTCACAAAACCCAGTTGTTTGGCAGTTTGTCAATGTAAATGCTTCCTGTACCCACCCACCCCTGAAATGCTGCCATATATACTGTACACAAACACCACCTGAGTCAGGTCTGATAGTATTGCTTGGCAGAGCCCGTTTTCAGATGAAGGATGCAGCATTTCTGTGTATAAAGACCAAACAGAGGCAGAATAATAATTTGAACAACAACAACAATCAGCCAGAGTTACGCACTGCAATTTTAACTGGGAAAATATGAAGCTTTACAGTTGCTAGGAGGTGGATTGAGGTGCATGTTGAAGTGCTTTACATTTTATTGAAATGTGTCATATTTTTAGATAAGATCATCATTAAACTCATGTAAATGTTTAAAGCTATTAAACATTTCTTTTTTTATGTTTACAGTATCGTTATTAATTTAATTTGAACGATCCATATGACTTATTTTAAGAGGTAGAAACATATTTCAGACTATAGATCGAACAAGTTGAAAACAGCTGGATATGGTCCAAAGTGTGTAACAAGTAGGAATGTACTTAAGACTAAATATAAATTTTAATTTAATTAAAATTTTATTTATAACACATACCCTTGTAACACGGTGCTTTTAAGCAATTCGAAAGCAGTTGGATGGTCCAACTTTTGAAACCAGAGGAATTTACTTAAGACTGAATATTAAATTAGATTGAGTAATGAGTAGGGAATTGGACAATGCAAACTGAGGCAAATGGTTTCATAATGACGATGAATGTTGTATTCTTTCTGTCTTCAGATAAGGCACACTGCTGAGTAATCGATTTCAGTAAAAAAAAAAATAATTTTTCTGCCTGACACTACAGCGCTCCATCATAATTTCTGCTCCTCACTCGTGTCATGAGCCTGCTGACAGGCAGAGCCAGGAACTCAACAGCGCCCCATTCCCATATAAAACTGTGGTCAAAAAGTGAACTAACCCTTGGGAGACGTTGGGACAGAAATTCCCAGTGGCTGGCACAGACGAGCACAGGTGGGAAAATGAGGCGGGCTAAAATAATGGAGTCCGGGCCAAATGTGGCTTGTGGGCCACAAATTGGGCACCCCTGTTGTATAGGGTACTAAATGGCACCCCTGTGCTAAGAACCAGTTTGACCCATGGACACACAATGAAAACAGGGCTGGCTCACACAGTAAAATCCAGAAAGAAAAATAAAAGTTACGTATGTAACTATGGTTCTATGACTCCTGGATGACTGTAAAAGGTGGAGCTTTAAGCAATAAATAAACCCTCTTGCGCATCCGTAAGTGGCACAAGATAAAGAGCCAAACACAATATGTTAATCTAAGACATTTTCTGTAGACTTTAGCGGGCATAGATGTTGTTAGGTGAGAATTTTGTCAAGTCGCTAAAAATCATGTTTTCAGTGAGAGTTAACCTCTGTGTCTTAAACTGACCGTCCAGAGAATAATCCAGTGAATGTCCAGACATCAGTGTAAACTAATTTATGGAGATAATAATTTTTTGTCTCTGTAGTAATAGTTTATACTTATTTTTGATGTATCACCCTTGCTTCACTGAGTTTGTCCTGTCTTTCAGTTCGGTCCACATGGAGGAGGCCTCTATGATGCAGGGAGCCCAGGGGATGCTCGTCCAGAACTGGCCCACTGTTTCCAGTGCTGCAGGTGAGGAGATTGATTTAACTACCTTGGATATGTGTTAGAGCCAGCAGCTGGTTAGTTTAGCATAGCAAGACAGGAAAGTATCATCTACTATAAAAAAAGTCAACTTGGAGTGTAAAGCTTTTGTTTCTTAGTGGGGTTTTTTGATGTTTTTTTTTTGGTCCATCATGATGTTGAAGGTCAATTCTGCTTCAAATACAGTACATCCAGATCAAATAATAAAACTAAGACAGATATGAATATTTCAGTGAACATGAAAATTAAATAGTGTGATGTTCTTACAGCCGAGATGAGACGCTAAAAGAGTCACAGCAAACCAACACCACAATCTCAAAAAAGCAACAGAGAAAGAACTGGCAGCTGATTTATTATAATTTTATTGTATTTCTTTTTAAGTACGACTTTCGCTGTACAAAGTGGGTGTCAGCACTGAAATGTCTAAAAATGTGTACTGGATTTGTAAATAGAGCTGACTCAAAGCTAATGACTAAGAACATTTAGTAGCAGCACTGCAGGTGGAAAATCACAGCGAGACACTGAGTGGATTTTTGCATTTGTTGATTTTAACTAGAAACATAGTGATTTATATCCTGTGCTTCAGTACAGCTGCCATTCATTTTTTTCTGTCAGGCTGCTGGAATTAGGACATAAGTAGAAGCTTGGGTGTGACATGCAGCATCATTGTCTGTCACTTTGTGAGTCAGTGACAGATTGTACTGGATTTGTGGAAGCTCACTCTGTGAAAAAGAGCTGAGGAATAGTGTGAGATACTCGTTGTACCGTTCCACAATTTTCAGTTTGCTGCAGAGAAATGTGTTGATTTGTATTTTTTTGAGCAGACAGAAATCTGCCTCTGTGGTAATGTAAAGACTCCAGCCTTGTCATTGTCATGAAGGGAATGCTGCAGTTCTAGCACATATGCGTTGTTGCAGTACGGATTCATCTGCCAATTGCAAATTGTTGTCATAATCATCTGATATGCTGGGATGCATTTAAATGCTGCAGCCACCACCAAACTGTGTTTATGTAAGTGACCCATGGTGCAGACGATCACACGTCTGTCTAAAGCCAGAGGGGGAGACGAGCTATTATGAGTCCAAATATAAAATATATTATGAAAAAATAGGTCCTTGAACATTAAAATCAATTTTGGAAAAAGGAAGAACAGAGGAGACATTCAGGAGGGGGGGAGGAGACAAAAAAAGGTGATGGGGGATGGAGAAAGAAAGGTTAAGAGGATTGGTTTGTTCCTGCAGTAGTGTTGTTGCTAGGAAACGCCATGTAACCTGTTGCCTGGCAACACTGTCTAACTGAGAGATTGCTGCAGCAGCCGCGCCCTCCATCAGCAGGGAGTGGGCGAAGGCAGTTTCCATGGAAACCAGTCATATATCTCTGAATGGCAGATTTAGCGACAAAAGAAAAAAAAATGGAGCTGAGGCCAAACAGGGAAATAGGACTTCAGAAGAAATATTATGGCATGTTGTCATTTAGAGGAAATACTGAAGGAAAGGGCTGTTGGAGGTTTCATGCAGAATACATGCAGTGTACCCCATTTAATCAGACAATGCATGACACAACTGGCAGATTTGTGCATGTGCTACAAATCACCAGAGGGATTCATTTTAGATGGAGCCGAATCTCAGGCTAGACAGGAAATAACATGGCCTATTTTAAAAACATAGGACATCAAATTACAGGGAAACAAGGCTTCAAACACCCACGTACAGTATCTACATCAGGTGCCATGGCAACCTCCTCCCAAGGAGTAACACTGTCCTGCTCACAGGCAGCGACCGTAATCTGTAGGCGACACACTTTCTCTGAGAAATGTTGGCTAATATGAAGCAGTGAGTTACAAATAATCCACCATGTCAGAGAGAGAGTAGCATTGAGGAAGCAAAAGCTCTTTATGCTCCTTATGAATTCATTTTCACATGCACTCGCACACCACACAGAGACGGGGTCTCAGATCAGCACAAGAACGAACTTTGCCGGATAAAGATGACATTTTTGACACTGGAAGGGTTGTTTTAGCATGACGTTAGCATTAGCAATGGGCACTCACTCTCTCATTCATTTTCTACCACTTTATCCACTGAGGGTCGCGGGGGGCACTGGTGCCTAACCCCAGCTGAAATGGGGTGAGAGGCAGGGTACAACCCTGGACAGGTCGCCAGTCCATCACAGGGCCACATAGAGACAGACAACCATTCAATCTCACATTCACACCTACAGGCATTTTAGAGTGTCCAATTGGCCTAATCCCCAAATCTGCATGTTTTTGGACTGTGGGAGGAAGCCGGAGTACCCGGTGAGAACATGCAGACTCCATGCAGATGGGCCCTTGTGTTAAAGTTGCTGTCCAGACCTGTATTTAGACTAGACTTGTCGAGAGTTTACAACGAAATCCGTCTTCTTCTTCTTCTTCTTCATATGTTTCATAGCAATATGTGTGGATCCGGTAAAATGTTCTCACTTTAGCCTGCGTCCAACTGTTTTGGCATCCCGGGCACAATAGCTCTCTACACTCTGCACTTTTATGATTAAAACAGCTGGCGAAGAGACGAGTTGGTGACATATTGCCTGATGTATGCGTTGTCTAGTACGTCTACAGAGGGGACATTACTTTGGTTGTGTGACCTCAGCTACCAGCGCTCTCTGGCTATATTAGGAGTGGCTTTGCTTATCAGTGAATGTAGTGCATTCTGGGTATTTTTGACTTTTATCCACGAGCCAAAAATAAATTTTCTGCCTTTTCTCAGTCAATAAGGCACTGACTTCTAAATCTTCTATTTCACATTAATACTACATAGACGACACAATTTCAGTGAACATTCATCTTTCCGGCAGTAAAATTCTCCTTTCTTTCTTGTACCACTACCATTCTGTGCCCTCAGTGACCTTTCATCTCCCATCACTGCTCATTAAATATCCCATAATCAATCAGACAGGAAAACTGTGTCCAAATCGCCTGCTTCTTGCTCTTGTTGTTTCATCAAATGAAAGGCTGTATTCCATTTTCCTAACTATTATGAGCAATTGTATGGGCCTAAATTCAAACATTGTAACCTCTCCCTGGGTTTCATTCCCAGATTAAATTCAGAGAGACTATACCACCAAATGTCATAATCCTAGATTAGACCAGTGGTTTTGTTAATAGTATGAAGGTAATTGCAGTAATATCTGCCAATGAGATTAAAGAAGTCAGTTATCTGGTTTTTTTCTCTTCTGTACATGTACTAGATTTCTATATCACAAAGTACTATTTCTTTTTCACATTGTCCTTCATCAATCCTTTACAGACTCATATTTGCACATATATGCTATATGATCACATTACAGTGAATCATGGCTTGTCAGTGCCTTGTGTGGTCAATGCAGAGCTACTTCCACCATTGACAAGTGTGCTGGTGTCCATTACACTAACTTAATGTAATTTTTTCCTCATGCTCAATGAATTCACTGTGGCTTTGGAGGGAAGACATGCACTTTTCTTTTTTTTTTAGAAATTATTCACTTCCCTGTAGGACAGTTGCTGGACCATATCAGCACTTAAGCAATGCCAGAAAGAAAAAAAAGGCTTGTGTTTGACTGGAAGTAGGTCAACGCAGCAGGAACTGGTGTGGGCCTGAGAACACCATGTCTTCAGAACCCACCCACATCTCTCGCTCTCTGTGTTTATCTCTCCGTCTGTCCTTATCTTTATTTTGTTCTTTCGCCTCCTCTCATCTAACATGATCATAAACTTAGATAAATGAAATGCCATTTTGTTTTCCCTTTACATAATTTGTTGATTTATAGATCATATTCTCTGACTATTTGAATAATTTCTCTATCTTTGGTTCCAACGTAGGTTCTTTTTCCATTATGTCCATGTTTGACCACTAAAACTTTAACTGTCTCTGGCACCCTAGGAAGTAGAGGGATTGCGGCAGCTCAGTGGTAGAGCGAGTTTTCTTTCAGCTTGAAGGTGTTGGGTTCAATTGCCAGCTCTGCCAGTCTACATGCTGATGTGTCCTTGAGCAACCCCACATTACTCCTGGCTGTGTTGGCAGTGTGTGAATGGGTATGAAAGCAGTGAAGACTAGATAAGCACTATATAAATAGAGACCATTTACCATTATCTAACCAACACCATCCAAAATACTATTATGAACTGGTTTAAGGGTTAGTCAGGTACCTGTGAACTGTTGTCCTGAAAATATCCACTCCCTGTGGCTATTGTCCCACTTGTCAGGCTATTTCTCTGCTGGATGTCGCTTGATTTTGATTATTCGTCGCATGTGTGTGTCAGATTAATGACCATCTAGAATAATATACCCTACATAAGGAGCAGTGAGTGACAAGAAGGGCTGTCACTGCAAATTAACTCACAGGGGCCAGAGCTAATGAGGGTAGAAGCTGGAGTGAGAAATGTTTTTTTTATAGTTCATAGTATTTTGCTCCTTACATAACTGTCCAAACCATCTCAACCTTGCCTCTCTTACTTTATTTCAAAAACCGTTCAGCCTGAGCTGTCCCCCGAATATGCTAATTTCTTTTCCTGTCCATCCTGGTCACTCCCAATGAAAATAATGGATACAGCACTATTAAGGCAAAATATAGAATGTAGACACGACTGATCCATTGCTGAAAGGCGTGGGACAGCAGAGATTCTGATGTATGACAACCTTAAGCAAAGAAAGAGGTTATGTTTCTGAACACGACACAAAACATTGATGACAAGCTTGTTTCCAGTGAGTTTAATTGTGACAGGGTTTTATTTAGTGAGTGATTCATCTTGCGTTCTATCCATCGCTGCTGAGAGTGACAGTTGTGATGACAGATGCTTATGTGAAATGCTGACACTGTTAGTTCCATAGCTGAAGCCGCAGGTAGTTTGTTACTGTCGTGCTCTATGGTGTAGAACCAGAAACATTTTCTCATGCCACTTTTTAGATGATTTGATTGATTGATTTATTTATTTATTTATTTTGTGCTCAAGACGGAGGTTTAGCTTGTTTGTATCCTTCATTGTCACAGTAAACAACATAACATCAGTGTTTCTTCTTGATAGGCAAATAGTAAGGGCATGGATGCAGGCCAAGCTTTATTCACAGCACCTTCTACTGTACAAACGTATAGGCTGTATATTTTGACCTCAAGCAGGCTTTAAAGGTTATCAGATCAGTCGATTAATCATTAGTTAACTAGTCGACTATCAAACGTCATTCGTTTCTGACCTAGCAGACATGAGAGCAAGCTAAATTAAGCCTGGTCTCTCGCATCATTTCCCGTTGTGCTTCTCATGTGTCATGAGTTTTTGTTGGGAGAAATATCAGTCAGGGTTCACATGGTTGGTGTAGTGCTTAGCACTATTGTCTTTCCAACAGGAAGACCCGGATATACAACCAACAAGGGCCTTTCTACATGTTCTCCTCGTGTGTGCGTGGGTTTTCTCGGGATTCTCTGGCTTCGTCCCACAGTCCAGAAACATGCAGATTTGGGGATTGAACACTCTAAATTGCCTGTAGGTGTGAATGTGAGAGTGGATGGTCATTTGGCCCTGTGATGGAGTGGCGACCTGTCCAGGGTGTACCCCAACTTTCTCCCTATGTCAGCTGGGATTAGGCACCAGCGCCCCCTCTGACCCTGATGTGCAGGATAAAGCGGTAGAAGATGAGTGAGTGAGTGAAATAACAGTCAGTGCCTATATCTGTAACCCATCATTGCTGGTCACTAAGCTCACAGTGACTGCTCACAAGACTCCCGATGTCAAGGGAGCACAGTCATATTGTGTGATGCAGAGCAATCCTCTCGCACTGAAAGCTGCATAGAGTGAATTTCAGAAGTGGTACCAATCCAATTTTCTCATCAAACTCTCAACAGATACTCAATTTGCTCCTTCTTCTGAAGGAGCTGTGTGTTTACATTGGTAAGTGAATAATTGTAATGATTAGCCATATTTATCATGACTTCATGTCCTATCCTCTTCTTACCTCTATAGATGGAGAGGGTGGTGGAGAGCTTTCACCCCCGGTTGGTGCTGGAGTCAATAGCAACAGCTGGCACTTCAGATACGGTGCTGGACAAAGCTACGGTCCCCCCCAGCCCCTGAAGTCTGGAGAGATTCCTCCCGAAGCCTTCATCATCCCTGGTTCCCCAGCCATCATTTCTATCCGCCATGACCCAGGCCCTGTGGATGACAAGGGTGAATTCATAAGCTTCGGCAAAAAGGATGAGGCCAAGAAAAAGAAAAAGAAAAAGAAGGACAAGAAGGACAAGAAGGAGAAAGGAAAGGATGAAGGGGGTGAAGAGTAGAGGAGGAGGGTGACTTGAAAACAGAGCTAGCAACAAACTATCTTCCAAATTTCAGAGCCAGAAAATAATCTAAATGCATATAGTAAAAGCGTTGGGAGCCTCTTTGCACCATATTTGCCTAGACATTGTACAGCGGCCAAACCCTCATTAGACCAGGTCCCTCACACTGCAAGCTGGTTTTCTTGGCTCATTTGGTCCTTAATTTTGGCCAGTTTATTGAAAACAAATGTTCTTAGTAGCTCCATCTAAGGGTTGGACCAAACCAAAACACCCAGCAATTTATTGGATTAGAATAGCCCTCCTGTTATTCCGGGTTTGTATACTGAGACACCTGAGAAGGTGTGCAATTTGTATCTGACCATTGTCAGCTGAGGTTTCCCTTGTTGGCATCTCTGTCTTTATGCAGGCCCCTTACATTTTGACTCACTGAGGTGGAGGTGAAGCCAAACTTAAAAAAACTAAATATGAAAAGGCTTTTTGTCTTCAGTATTATGGAGGCCTTGGGGTCTTTTGTAAAAAAAAAAAAAGAAAAAAAATGAAAAAGTAACAACATACAGTCTATGTACCATGAGATTAGCACCTTTAAGAGAACAAGGTGGCTGAGATGAGCAGGACCTTGAATGAAGAGCTCTGTTTCAGTGTAACATAGCACATTGCAGAGGCTGAGGACCTGGACTGGGTTGCACCAACTATGCGCAAGTTTGTTCCCAGGTTAAGGTATAAAAAGAAGCAGCTTTGTAACTGCTAGTTCATTTGCAGTGAGCAAATTTGACTGTGCCGTCACATGTGAAGGGGAACTTTTATGGCTGTAGCTAGAAGATTAAGATTTAAGATGAGTACATAATCAACAGAGCACTACGCTGCTGGTTGATATGAACTTCTTTCATTTCTGGTAGATTAAAAATTATGATTGGTAAACCTGAATCCAATTTTGACACTTAGAGGACAAGACAAGCTTTTGCATGTTTTTGTCCATTTTCTACATGTTATGATACATCACTGCTAAATATTTATCAAAGCACATCACTACGTCTAGATGTCTAGATGAATCTAGACGTGTTTGTTTCCACACTTCCAGGCAGCAATTGAATCTTCATTTTTGCAGTACAACTATAAAGTTATATTAACTTCGCATGATAATGTAGCTTGAGTGGGGCTGCAATTAAGAACTGCCCTTAATCTATCATTTTTGGCAGATTAAAGCACCCAAACTTGATGGATTAAATGCAGAATGTCAAGAAAGTTGATTTTGCACTGTGTAGAATTAAGGTGGAAAAACAGAGAAAAGTTTAAGAAAGGTCGTTAATGCTTAGAAAATGGACACAAACAGACAAACTCGCTGATATAGTCCTTTAAATTGTGAAATGCCATGGCATTAGTAAAGAAAAAAATACACTGTATGAAGAAAATAATCCTGCTTTACTGTTAGTAAGTGCAATTTTGTGACTTTGTATCATTTGCACCTGCTTTCTTGCTTGCTTACTTAGTTGTTACTCAAGGTTATGTTGTAAAACAAATTTTTGTGGTGCTGCTGCTTATATTTTTTAGCAAACGTGCAGGTCAGGATTAGTGGCTACTTTGGATAGAATAAGGGAACCTATGTGCAGCTGATGCACCCGGCCCCTGACCTTGACTCCTCTCTTGGAATATGGCACAGGTCAACGGGATCTCCCACTGTGTATCAGAACAACCAGTCTGAAACACAGTGACACAACAATCTTTGTACACAAATAGGACTTCCTCTGCCTCTTACACACATATACAAACACAGACACACACAGTCTCCTCCCTTCTGTAGACCTTTCTTTACACGCATTCACACAGTATGGACACACAAAGTATCCTAAAAGAATACACACTCCAAATCCAGGACTGAAGGCTAGCGACACCCTTAATCTTGGGAGTGTATTATACGGCTAAGACACAGGAGCATTGCTTTTATTGTTTTTGCTTCATTTCTGTTTAAGCCTGATCCCCTCTTCTTCTCTACATCAGTGAATGTTAAGTAGTCATTCTTCAAGCTTTGCACCACAGACTCCACTGCTTCAGTGCTTGTGTCATTTGCTCACTCGCTGCCAGTCTCCTCCCTCTTCTCCCGATTCGTTGACATCACCAAAATGTTTGGACATCATCTCCCGGAATCACACTCCCTCAGTGAACGGTGCAGTTGCGACACAGCAACTTTGTGTGCTCTTGCATACACAGTAACACACACAGAGACACACACAGACACACATCTTTTGTTAGGTTTCATGTTGGGACCAAACTTCAGCCAGAGTGTTGTTTTTTTTGTTTGTTTGTTTTGGATTCCTTGTTGTTGACAGCTACACCATCTTTCACATTCATCCCTTTGTGTTTCATCTGACAGGTTAGCCAAATCTGTGCTGGATAGAATGAGACATGATGTAGAGCGAGGAAGAAAAGTCAGAAAACTCACAAAAAGGATGAAAATTAACAGTCTAGGTAGCGTAGTGTGCTGCTGTCACATGGTTTTTTTCATGCACAAGCCTATTCCACCCATTCCTGGTTCGGTCGGCCATTAGTTAGGCAAGCTGAGTCAACGAAAACCGCACACTTACAGAAAGAAGGGCTGCCCAATATTAGGAAAACATGTAATATGCCATAATGTTCTTGCAATGATTACACTACTTGGAATAAATAAATAATGAAGTAAAGTGGGATGGTTCAATACCACTTTTTTGTGGTATGGTTGCATTCCCACTGAGACATTATCAGTCTGGCCGTCGTTCACCACTTTAAAACACCTTAGCTGTGGATTAGACATTTGTGCTGATGCATTTATCTCCTACCTCTAACCAAAAAAAAAAAAAAAAAAACAATGCTCAGACTGCATGGAAGATATTTGCAGCCCTCACTCAAGTCCTGGTCACAGGATTGCTCTCTTTACATCATGTCGCCTGTGGTCACAGAATATTTAAGGTTAGGGCTCACATCGGAGTTTACTTTTTTCTTTTTTCCAATATCCGAGCTGGTGATGGTGGCCAACATCGGAATGAAAATGTACAGTATCATATCAGTTCATCCCTGATGTATTAATGTCCTTCTACTTTAGGTTCACTGTTAGCATAGACGCTCACTGTGAGTAGTCTATGCAGACGCTGAAAAAAAAAAAAACATTAAATGCATTAATTGAATTTCAGCAACAAGGGTTTATCAGACAGAAATGCAATTTTTACTGCCTTTAAAAAATACTCTGTATTTTAAACAAAAAACAAGCCCTTACTACCCGGGTGAGTGAGGGATTTATGTTAAGTTTGCGAGGCAGCTCAGTGTTTCCTTTTTATACTTACTTATTTATTATCTGCTCATTGTTTGACTGCTAACATCTGGGGTGTATCGGCGCTGCTGTCAAGCTCAGTCCCACCCATGCACACGTTCATTTCCTCCTCCCTGCCCTCTTCCCTGTCCTTCAGGTGTACTACTGTGCTGTCAGAACAACAAGTGGCTGTTTGCATGTTATAAGCAAAGGAAACAGATACTATATACATAATATATATATATATATATATATAAATATACATAGATATGTTTTTCCCACTAGGAAATGCGTAATGAAGTGCATATACCTCTGACACACATTCTCAAAGATGACAACGATCAATAATCATCCGTATAAAAGTAACACGTGCATACATACATTTACTCCTACTGCGGTAATTTGTGGAAAAACCTGAGAGAATCACACAAATTTAACCCTTTAGATATACAGTACATAATGCTAATGTGTTATAATGCTAAGAAATGCCTTTGTTTTTACCCTCAGTAATTTTGCATTGTACAAATAATCTACTCTTTAACTTGTGTTATACTTTGATGATCAAAACAAACACTGTTGTGAAATAAAACCATTTCCTCACCCTCCATATCTATTCTTTTCCCCCGTAGAGAAATAAAAAAAAGCAAAAAAAGAAGGAAAAAAAAATATCAAAAATGTACAAAATGGTGTTAAAAAAAAAACAAGTTGATGTATTCTCTGCTTGTGTATAGTGAATGTTCTTCAGTCGTTGGATGTGGCATTAAGTGACACATGCCAGACGACAACAGTGCAGACCTGTTAATAAGTTTTTTTTGTACACCTCATCATTGTAAAGGTGATAGTAGTGATTCTTTTGATTTAATCAAGCTGGTAAAGTGTTTTGTTTATAAGTCACGAATAAAGTTTTTCTTAAATATTTTAAGCCACGTCGTGAGTTGATTTCAAACTAACAGTTACTTTATTTTGAAAGGGCACGAGAAATTAAGACGCATTATTTGCGGTGCGGTTGTACGTAGGTAGGGGGCTATAAGGGGCAAGCTGGAGTGACCACATGTTCCTGACTGGGATTGTTTTATACCCCAATCCCAGATCCATCCTTGGGATTACACCAAGACACCCCAGGAAAAAAAAGGTTAACCTAATAAAATCTACCTTTTTTCAAGTTTTATAATAATTTAAGTATATGTTTGCCACTGTTGTTTAATAAGTAAAATTACATTTCTGTCAATTTGTGATTTGAGTATCGCTTACTGCCCAAACCAAAATCCATTGAGAAAATCGGCACTTTTAGCTCATTGGGACGCAGGAGCTGCTGTTCTACTTCTGCCTCATTTGATATATTTGTGCCTCAGATCAATCTGAAAAGATGATTTTAAATACCAAAGTGAAAAAAATGACACAGTTGAACTGGTGAGGCATAAGTGGAACACCACTCCCTGTATGCCGTGATATAAAATCACAGAATTTCTAACTGGACTTTGGTGTGGGGCAGTGAATAGTTTACAAAAGGGTCTTCAAAGGTGTTCTTATGGGACAGGCAGCCAAATGGCTGCAAACAAATTCTTAAAAGACATCCTAGACGTAAGCGGGCATAGACTTTATTAGGTGAGCCCGTTTCCAGTGCCTAAAAACTGCTGGCAGCCATGTTCTCAATGAAAGCGTGTATGTGTGTCTGAGGCTGGTTCCCTGTGAGTGTCAGTCCTTCATACAACCACACATGAAAAACCTAAACTATCCTTAACTAAACTATTTAATCAAAGGCAGAATTTGGATGGCAGGTTTCTGTGGCTTTACTTTAGGACAATTTGACAACATGTGCAAAAACAGCATTAGCTGTCATAGGGTTGCTTGCATGAAATTGTTAGCTGTTGTGGAAAAATGTGATGAGCCCAAAACTCCTGCAGTAAGGCATCAGCAACTGTCAAACTCAGTCTTTCCAGTTAAAAATATTCAAACGGTTCCCGGAATCTATGGCCCTAAATTAAGACAATTTGTCCTTGCAGTTGGGAAATGTGGAAAATAAACTACAAAATCCCCCTCTCACCCACTTCAGTTCAGCTCAGGATAAACATCCTTTTTTTCTGGCTGGGAAAAGCACTATAGCAACATATTTGTATCCTGTTCTGTGTGTCATTAACTTCATGGGATACAGATGGTGGAATTCAAGGGAAGTGGATGATTATTCACTTAGCTGACCTTTTGACGACAGGGAAAACAAGATTTATTTATTTAAAAAAGTAAAATCCTTCAAGTGCTTTGCTCTCAATTTTGTTCAAGATGATGAGTCAGCAACCAGCACATTTAATTAAAGTTGGCAGGAAGTCAAAAAGTATTAGAAGAGAATCCTGTCCTCTATTTAACGGAGGTCTCATTTTAAGTGTTGTCCAGGAAGCAGGGACCTGCTGATGTCTGCAGCCTGGAGAAATCATTCAGTCACCTCCTTCAGCCCCACTTAAAGTGACACCATGTAGTATTTCAACCTTTAAATAATGTCTCCATAAAGATTTTGAACTTATTGTCAACTTAACAGTTTGAATAGCGCCCTCGTCTGACCCTAAGAAAGTCTGCATCGCCTGGGCTGGCACTATGTAATTCTACTTTTAGTCATACAGTACATCATCGCAGCGACTGCTTTACTGCATGTGTCATTCCAAACACAGAACGGGGCGAAGCGACTAAGTTATATGGGTGTTGTTCTTTCAGGGGAAATGGCAGAGGCGGCACAAAAACCGAAGTGGTTAGAGAGAGAAAAAAGAAAGCATAAGAATAAGATGCCATTCTCTCGCATGTTATTGTTCTCTTCCTGTGCATGTAAATGGGGATGTGACATGGTGTACCTATTTCAAAATTCAGGGCTACAGCTGCATTGAGCCAGTTAATGATTTCTGGCAAAGAATCTATTTTTATAGGGTGTGTATGGTGCGTCGAAAGGACTGTCATCCTTTTCACAAGATGATGTGATTACAGGTTCGGCAGGCAGTGTTGGTTGAAGGATGTGAGGAAGTTCATCACCTTTAGGTGTACACTTTTTACTGTAATCATTTCTGTGTCTATTACAAAACAAACATTAATATAATGGCTACACCTGGTGGACATGTTGAGTTACTGAAGCCCACTTTACAAAAAAAATATATCTAAATATCATGCTGCATGGTCATGAAGACATTTATGGTAGTGAGTGTTTTATTTTTTGTTTGCTTTTGCAGTATGTTTTTTTTTGTCTTTGTTTATTACACATTACAGGACCACACTAGATTTGGAAAACTTCCAAGACCACATCCTATTCCTAAAGGTATACTCTGAAGCGACGATTGATTACAAATGTCACAATCGCCGCCTTCCTGTGGACACAAGATGTAAGTTTATAATATACTCTTCCCATTGATCACTTCCCTATTGAAATCTCAGAGTGTCTGCACACTGAATAAGGAAAAAAATGGTAATACGTTCATTAGCCATCTCAAAAGAGCTTGTTAGAAAGGTGTTCTGAAAAGTAAAGACTATGGATCATGCCCTCTGTGTACATGTGTATATATCATTTTGAAATTGTGCAAACAAAATCTTGTTCTTCACAAATGTCTATTTCCAAACAAAAAACAAATATATGTACTGTAAATATGAAATGTCTAGCTGGCCTGAATACATATTAGCTGGCCTGCTAATATTTTACACATGGCAGCGTGGCCAGCAGACATTATGGTCAAGAGCACACATATGAATATGTCAGTCTTGTTAAACCCTTACAAACAAACCCTTACAATGTATCTCATGTGAATGCTGTCATTATAAACTGTGAACAATGAAGTGTTATATCAAGTATGGGGGGGGGGCATTATTCTTTTCCAGTTGGATTTAGGACAGCCAGGATTAATTCAGAACGTTGTCTAATTTGGCTACTAATTTTGGTCTACTAAATGTTTCGATAATAGGTAGATTAGTTGACTATAAAACATATGCAAGTGTTAGCCATATTTCGATAGGATGGGCCATTTGTGCCTCCATTTTCAAACAGGTCGACTGCTGAGGTGGAGATGGCACATCATCACAAATGTATGTAGCCAAGTGCAGTTCTCCTGCAAAAATCCTGCACAATGTTTTAATGGTGAACAGAGGGAAGCATTTACTAAAATATTATTGCACTGCAATGGACTGGAAGTGGACACGGGCTTGGAGTCACCGTCTGTCTGGAACCCGTTCCCCCGAGTTTTTGACATCCGACAAAGTAATCTTTGAGGCAGAGATGTCCAGGCAGTGATTGCAAGCCTGCGACTATTTCTGGTCCATTGGGCTGTCGCTCCAAAACTCAGTAGAAAATCAGCAGACAGTGTTTGCTAATATTGATACAAATCTAATTCAATGGGGTTTAACCTCCTGTAGCCTGTAGCCCAACATCAGGCCTGGCAGTCTTGTCATGACATCCTCCAATAATCTGTCCTTGTCTGCAGCTGTCATAGAATGCAGTTGGGCCTGCAGCTGTTGCAGCTGTCTCTGCTCATTAGGGCTGAGGTCTTATGGAACTTTACTTCTTTTCCCTTTGCTTTTACCAACTCCCTGTCCTCTCACACCTGCTCCTTCTCTTTCCTCCCCGTTTCGCCACTCTTACACTGTGTTATTCCCTTTGAATGAAGAACACATTATTACAGAATACAAGCTCATTTGCAAACACTGCACTAAACACTGACGTAATCTGTGGCCAATATCTATAATATGACTCGATGAAACTGCATTTTGAGCTTGATGTACATGAATGTTCACATAAGCGCATATTCAGTCCTCGCCTCACTTTTTTCACTATTTTACAACAGCATAGACCTGACGAGCCTAAGCTACTATGAGCTCACCCTAAACCCTATCACTTTCACTGTGGGTGAAGCACGACTCTTGTTGTTTTTGTTGATTTTACATTACAAAATGAATAACATTATGTGATAGAAGTAATATTCCTGAAAAAAAAAAAATTAAAAAAAAAATGCTTTACATTGTCTTTGTGTTTTTTTGTTGTGCTGAGAGTAACGGAGGTGTCTGAGTGGTATTTACAACAGTGTACTTACTCTCATAAACTGTAGGGGTGCTGGTACGTCCAAATTTGAAAATGTTACCCTGTATTACTTAAAAAAAAAGGAAACATTTTAGGAGAAGATTTGTCATTTGTAAATGAACCTAGCGTCCTTGCACATCTGATGAAATAAGGTCAGTATAGAAAGCTGCAATGTAGTGGGAGTGGGAGTATTTTAAAAACCTGCAAGATGAAACAACAATTAACTTTTTTTTTTTTTTACAGCTACCCCTCTTACTGTAGCTTTAAGATATGGTACATGATAATGACATTTCCCACACTGAACATGGTTTTAGTACAATTATTCTGTCGTCATTGTTTTTACAGCTTTGTTTACAGTTACATTTGTTTTTATTGCAGCTCTCCATTGATTTTCCTGCTTTTTAAAGTGGCATGGTAATTTACACACAGTCCCTACTCCACTGATGCAAGTCACTTCCTCTCTCTCTCTCTCTCGCTCTCTCTCCCAGCATACAGTAGTGTAGCATACTGCTGTGCTGTGATTATAAGAGACAGAGCAGGAGAGCAGTGGGACCAAAACAAGAGGAGGAAGAAAAGGGTGATGACAGAGCGAGGACACTTGGTCTGAATGCCTCATCAGTAAAAGGCAGGTTATGTCAGAATTGGAATATTAGAAGGACAAACTCATGAACTCTTCTGAGTTTGGACCGAATACCAACAAGGGATTTACAGGATGAAGACAAAGTAACTTTAAACCTCTAGAACCAAAGAGCACATGGAAATAGAAAGCAGTAGTACTACAGATATTTGGAATGGAGACAGCATGCAGCAGGATCAAGCAAACACTGAAGGTATGTCTGCAGAATACAAAAAAACACAGAAGGCATGAATTATGCTGAATAAAAAAAAGAAAAATCATTTTAGGTTCGATCTTTATTTACTTATTTGTAGTTTTAAATGGCATTGCAGTAGAGTGTTTATTTCTTCTTCTTCACATGTGGGAGGCCTAATGGTGAATTAACAAGGCAGGACACTTGTCACTTCGCATTAGACAGTGACAACAGACAGAGGTCACTTGACTAAGCTCAAACATTAGGAGACACAAAAGGCAAAAAAAAACAAACAAACAAAAATCATCAATCATCGCACACTGACTTAATGTTGTTTTTGCAATTCATATCCACGCTAGAGTGGACAGAGAGGGACTGAAGCCTCATCGTGATGTGTTTGCCTTTCCAAAAGTAAAAACAAAAAAAACAAAACAAAAAAAAAACACATGAAAATGACTGCTGGTGCACATGCACAAGACGGCACACGCACACAAACTGCTCCCATCAGTAAAGTATGCTGTCTTTATATGGACACCATGCTTAATGAAGTCTTCACTGTAGTGTCATTTTACATTATGGCCTCTTTCCAAGGTGAGCTGAATGTGAAGGACAGTGGACTGGGAGCTGCTTACAACAGTATGATGGATATTAAAATGACAGAGAGAGAGAGAGAGAGAGAGAGCTGTTTTGAATTTTACTCCACAAATAAATGACTGTGGTGTTAGTCTTTGAGAGGGGATCTGTAAAATGTAATTGCAATGTAGTCCTCTGTTTACCAGTGCTAACATAATGGCTATCACACTAAAAGTTTGAAAGTGAGAGCCAGAATTTTCATTTGATTTTTGACACCTCCATGTATTTTTTATTATTTCTGAATCAATTTCATATCTCATTTCTGACTGTTGTGCAATTTGTACTTTTTGACTTTAATGGATTTCTTCCTAAAACATTAGTTCAAATGTGTCCCATAGTTAACGTGTTCATTTTTTTTGCTTTAGAGGGGTGAAATGGAGTGGAAATGCTGCCATTCTCTTGAGTAGTCAGACTTTTTAAGTGATGGGGAGACGAGCGGCTGATGTAACTCCGGTGCCAGTTCTAGTAGTTCCTGCTCTGGTTGGAGTACGTGGTTTGAAGACAACAGGAGAAGACAGAACTGCAGGGGTCCTGCTGCACTCGTGGGGACTTCACTGCAGTGTTGGTGTTCAGACATCACCGGGGATTAGCAGACCGCCTTCCCAACACAGTGACCAGCTAACTGATACACTACCCGTGTCATCATATAGAAATACTCAAACATCCAACAGCTATATTAATGAAGAAACACAGTATGTGGAGATATCACGATTAACAAGAAGTGACAACGAGAAAAGGACTATTTTAAAGCAGAAAAGTGAAAGTGGGGAATCCAAGACCAAAAAGGAAGTGACTTTCAAAGCACTTGGAGGCGAGGCCTCTCACAATGTGACCTGCACTCAGAGGAGCAGGAATGGGACTTATTGCTTTGCCAGGGCAATCAAGAACAATCCACACTTTGCAGGGAGCATAACTAATGTCAGGCCTAAGCTGAAACCTGCTGCCCGTTACACTAATGGTAGCGTAGTTGATTCGGAAGCAATTGGTGGAATCAGTGTTGATAGAAATGAAGCAGTACCAATTAAAAGTGGAACCTTTCATGAAAGAGACCAAATCAGAAAGCAAGGTCAAAATACAGAGCATTGTGGGAGGACGCTGCTGTCATCTGCTGCCCAACATTTCGGCACGCTGCAGAAAATATGCAGCCTTTGTGATAAGAGGCAATCTGTAACCACAGGAGCTGTCAGTTTGTGTGAGAACAGCCCTGCTGCCAGTGCTTCTTCATTAAAGTCAGCCCTCACAGCACTCTCAACTGGCACACATGTCCACACATCTAATATGGAGAGAAACAGAAACATCAAGCCAAACCAGCATCCAATCACTGACAGCATCACGGTCGGAGACAAGAGGAAACAAACATTACAGCTAAATGAAGCAGTCAGGTTTGGAAAAACAGCACACCCAACATGCCCAGTTCACTCGAGACCCAATCTGATCACTTTGTTACAAACACACGCTGCAGGTGATCAAACATCCGATCAACTCGCAAACACCCTACATGCAAAAACCGTCAACATCACAAAAGCAACTATTGAAATAAAACAAGATACCAATAGGATCCCCCATCCAACAAGTCTCACACTCACTCCGCAAACAGAAACTGCAACTAAATCAAACGACCCACAGTCACACAGTTATTCAAAGGTCCCCAGGTCTCCCCAGTGCAACCCTGCACAGTATAATGTGCCTCGAAATGCCTGTGGATCTATACATGCTACACCTGGGAAGACATTGTCGCCACTGAGTCATTCATGTGCTGGCGTCACACGACCTGGCAACGCAACCAAAACCAACACACACAAAACGACTTCTGCACATCTGTCCACAAAAGTCACGCCACCTAGAATTCAGAGTGTTCAAAAAGTGCACCCAACAAACACAACACAGGTAGCAACAAATACACGCCTTCAAATATCTAAAAAATCTCCCAGCTCAATAATAACCAATGCGTCAGGCTCAAACCTACACCATGTCAGCATTGTTGCTCCACAGAGCCCTTTGAATGAACAATCTGCGTCAGATCAAGCTACGCATACAAGCACTAAAGCTATACAAGCTAGACAAATCAACTTGATTAACACAAATTCTGAGCCTTTATTTCATGAATCAGGTGCAACTACCAGTTCCCCATGTATACGTAACAGCACTCAAAGTATCAGCCTGACAACGTCCTGCGTCAGTCTTGAGAATGCACCATCTACAGTCTCATCTTCTATGCCGAAAGAAAACCAAAGTAATGAACTGCGACATAATCAAACATCACGCACAAATAAACCCAATCACACGAATCAGTCTGTTGTCTGTAGTGTTTCCAAACAGGAAAACTACTCCAAAACAAACCCACTCGTCACATTATCTAGGCTACAGACGTTGTCCAAAAAACAGAACAGAGACACTGATGCGAGCACAAACAGTCCTGAAATGTTAATGAATGTCAGTACTGAATTGCATACTGATGAAAACAAATTAAGCAGTAATGTAAGCAACGGATTTGTTGAGCATGAGTCAAAACAGCATGAAAATTCAAATCTAACACAGGTCACTAAGCTTCAGAATTTCATTTCCGTAATCAAGTCGAGCAGCTCTTGTCTGCATAACCATGTCAACACGGAACAACATTCTCAAAGATACACAAAGTCACAGGGACACAGTGATCCTTGTCCACTGGTACAAACAGCCCAAGAGACGGACGCAAAAATTGAACTATTTGCCTTGGGTTCGTCATGCAAACATACAAATACTAAAGCTAAATCCAGTGCAGATAATCAGCCACCTTCCAGTTACTCAACAATCTCAACAGCAGAAACAAACTTCATGAGCTCATTCGTGGGAAACAGTAGGGGCCACATCCACCATATCACACAATCCCGAGCCCACCAGCATACAGACTCACATTCCCAGCTTTCCTTCACTGCACCTGTGCCATTTAAAAGCAATGGAGGCCCTGAATATAATTTGATTCCACCCTCAGCAACATTGCAAGCAGTTGCCCCTCCCTGCCTCCAGTCCTCTGAGGTGAGTCCTGCTCCCACCCAGCTTTGCCCAGAGGACTCCAGTCTGACTCACTCCCACCCGGCTGATGCCGCCACATTGTTTCCACCTTCATCCCCATGGTGCTGGAAACCAGCCATCCTGCAGCAGAAGCTGGAGACTGTGGAGGCCAATCTGGCAGCCAACAAGGACCGGATCACCACTCTGCTTAACATTATCCATGACCTCGAGATGTGCCACACTCCCGCTCGTGGGTAAGAGAAGAGTACATATATGTGTGTGTTGTATTCTGAACGAGGACATTAAGGTTCATGGCTTTATTTTGCACCTACATTTTGCATAAAGTGACACATTTTGGTCAGTCTTATAAGATTAAAATAAATATATGGACAAAATGGATACTACCCTTTTCTTGTACTGCATGATTTGGTGCTTGCAAAATGGTTAAACATTAACAAAGTGCTCTGAAGTTTAGCCATTTAAACCATCTTTGTTGACATGTCTCCCTCTGTCTTTCTCTCTTCCCCTTCCGTGCTTCATGTTTTACAATTAAATGCAAACGCCATTAAAAATTGTTATTAAAATGATAGATTTTTGAAGTGTGGTTGTATGCGGTACTGACCGGCAGTCAGCACAGCCTGTTCTCTTCTGGAAGGGGCATAAGATGAGGCTTTCTCACTAAAAAACATGGCTGCCTATGCTTTAGGCAGCCATGCTTGATAAAAGGGTAACCTACATCTGATTGCCTAGGAAGTGTCTTTTCCACTCATTCCCTGTACCAAAGTCCGGTCACAAAGTCAGTAACTTAACATCACAGCGCACAGGAGTCATAGATCCACAGCTGCCTCCATCAGTAACTTCAAATGTGCTATTTTGTGATTTAAGTCATTGAATGTCTTCATTTGGATTTAACTTTGTGACACAAACATTCCGACCAAGGTAGCAGGAGACCAGTAGTATCCCCATAAGCTAAAGACATATGTTTACCACAAAATATGTTTGTGGCAAACATATTTTTGAGATATCATAAACTTGCAGTCTGCATGCTGCCAGCACAGTTTTCAGTGATAGTGTGCGTGTCTGGTTCTCTATTGGTCAGTATACAGTATACAACCCCACTTTAAAAAAAATCACCTTTAAAGATAATGCAGTGGATAAATGTGACAAGAAATGAAGTATTATTAGTGCAGGTCATTGCATACCCTATAGGATGTAAAAACAACAACAAAAAAGCATTGCTAAATGAGGGTCCCTAGTATGATAATATGAATGTGTATCATTGCTATAAGGTTGCAAACAGGTCTGAATGACATGCTCCTCAGTGTGACAGGGACGTACTTAGACATTTTGTAGGGGCACGTCTCAGAGAGATTTATTTATCCATTGGACAAATAATTGGCATTAAAATGGCCTTTTGGGAATGTGCCTTTGTCAGTGATCCTCATCCACTATAATGTGCTATAAGTTATATAATATATATAACTTATAGCACATTATAGTGTATATATATGTATTATATAATACATATATATTATATATGTATTATATAATATATATATATAATATATATAAGTTATAACTAATACCTGGGTGCTAATAACTGACTGATGTCTGATGTGACACAAGTAGAACGACCGCAAATGCTGCTTTTAGTTCAGTTTTATATTTTAAATAGTCGGATCCACTTATGAAACTTTTTTTTTATGAATGAGACGGCGCTTTCACGGGCGCATGTGTTAAACCGAGTAAATTACTTTTGAAAGTTACTCACAATTTACCTCCGTTCATTTTAGTCGGAGATGCTTCAAAACTGGACAGGACGTCAAAACCTGCTCAACCTGCCAGAAGACCGCTTGTATAGTCTACAGGTGAGAAAACTGTTACGTCTTCAGTCTCGCCTGTGTGCATTGCCATACCGGGAAGTAGTCAGTGCCATTTGAGTTATCAAGCCTGTCTCCATCAGTCAGCTCACTTCACTTCACTGATAATAAATGATTTACTCTATGGGCAGTTTGCCAAATGAAAAGCTGCAGGCTACTCATTTATTTTTTTTATTCGGACTACATAGGGAGATTACATTTTCCTCCCTGAGCAACACCATAAATCTTTTGGAGCAACTGTCAAACTGAAACATTTACTGTGTGTGACCAAATCCATCCGCACAGCAGAACTGTGAAGATCACAAAGGACTCTCGAACATTCTGGAAATGCAAACAGTCCATGAATGATTGATTTATTGCAAATTTGCAGACAAGGTAAGACATTTTTGCAGATGAGGTGAGATGCAAGACTGAATTTATGTAAAACCAGATCTTAAACTGAAAGATGTGGCCTTTTGATATTTTCACTTCATTCAGCAATTTGGGTGAAAGCAAAATTAAATCCGCCATATGATTAGAATAAAAAGATGGTGGGTATGTTCATCTAACAAATTCAACTATGTTTTTGGTCGTCGTTTCCACCCATTAAATGAGATATTGCATCAGTCTGAGGGAAGAGAAAGACTGTCCCAGAAACACGGGATGAAAGAATGAAATTAACTCTGAGCCTTCTCACAATTTTTCGGAAAGAATATTCAATGCTCCACAAAGAAAAACCTCAGATGGTGTTTATCTTTTAATATTCAAAACATTTGCCTTTGATCCACTTGGCCGAGTGGTGTGTGAGGAGGCACTTGGTCCTCAAAGGCCAAGAGGAATGTAAGAATATATTAAAAAAAATAAAAATAAATATAAGATCAGTACATTCAGAATAAAAGGATGTTGTGCTGTTTGTGCCCAAACCAGTCCACCACACACAAATTCCCACTCACTGGTACAACACAAAAGGGGACACTATAGCAAAGCAAGACAGTTTCCAGTGATGTGCAGCAAGTTTTTATTAATTCTGTCTTGCTTGTCTGTCCGTCCGTCCAGTGTGGAGTACGACTTCAGGCAGCAGGAAAGATGCTTCCTGGAGGTTCTGAATTTCTCACCCAGAAGAAACAATGCTTGCTCTGCCCACCCATCTCAACCTTTCAACTTTAACCTGCTCAGAACTGTCATTATCAAGAGCTTAGCAAAGTCCAAAGTGAAGAGCAAAAAACTCTGCAGGACCATGTTCAAGTGGCTACCGAGGAAAACCCAGCAGGTGTAACAAGACCTGTGCTGTTTGATGACCATTAGGTTGGTGCCAGAAATGATCAGCAGAAGCATTTGCAGAGGACTCTTGTGATTCCAGAATGAAGTGACTCTTTACAAGGATCTTACAGAGTGGAAATCCATTCTCCTGCACATTGTCAAAGCTTGTACTTAAATTCTTCCCTGCTCTTCATGACCTTCACCATCATTATCACCTGTAAGGAATTCTATATATCACTTTTGCAAGTGAATGTTCATTTCTTGTCAACGTGCTTGCTTCAAATTTGCAGCTACAGCCACAGATGTCTTCATCTAGTTTGATATCTGTCTGTTTTTTTCCACTCATGGGAACATTTCCTCTTTGTCCACACCTGCTTCTCCTGAGAATAAATGTGCAATATAAAACAAGTTTCCGAAATGGTTTTTAAAAGGAACTGTGAATGCTGCACTACACTGAACACCACAAAGACATAGAGCTTAATTTCAAATGCAAAAACTGATGCCAGTAACACGAGTGCGTGCGTATGTGCTTCACATTTGTTGTCTACTAGTGATCTCATGATAACGAGATCCGAGCATGAGACTTGTAGGAGCCCGGAAGTAAGGAGTGTTACCAATTGTAAAATAAAAGCAATACAACAAACATTATTTGTGAGTGTGGTATATGTATTTACTGCCAGTCTTTTTTTTTTTTTTTTTTGCACCAAAAACAATTAAAATTTAAATTGTCTGTGGACCATATCACAATGTCTAGCAACTAAAGACAGTTTCCTAATGATAAAGACTGAGGTAAAAGAGGGATTATTTTTGCGAAAGTGAGTATAAACAGGTCATGTATGAATAAAAAAATAAAATAATTTAAATGAAGGAGTTCCACTTATACTGACATCTAGTGGTCAAACGGAAGAGCTACAGGACACGTTAAAGCAAGGCCTGTTCAAACCACTGTGTTTTAGTCCTCCTTTTTTGTGTTTGTTGGTGTGATGGTAACCTGGGAGTTAATGTCCTTGTGCATACAATAAAGTGTATTATGGTTAGATTTTAACCAATCACCATTGTTGAAATTTAGACCCTACAATTTAAATTCAAACCCTCAAATACAGTGTTATAGTTTAAATAAAAAGCTACTTGACCTCTTGGTCATTTTATGCAACATTATACTTCTACTGCCTGTCAAAATCAAATATTGTCCTCCACTACATTTGTTAGAAAGCTTTAGTTCCTAGTTCCCTTCCAAGTTTCCCCAGATGTATTGATATTGAGTGCTTGTGATAAACTGAAGGATGAAGTGTTCCTTCACAGGTTGAAGCAAAGTCGACTCTTACTTAAGCTTGAGCTCATTTGAACTACTGTTGGCAATGTAAATGCACAGCAATGCATCTGAGGAATCAAACACACTGACGATGTACCTAATGACGTCGTACCTTTTTTCAGACATGCTACGCATGCATCATTTCTTAAAGAACTTTAATATATGCTGTTGCCACTTCGCTGCTCGGCATTCCCTTCATGCAGTTGCCCTTAAGTTGCCACCAATCTTTCGTCTGCAGTCCCAATGGTGATACATTACCTTCACCTGGTAATCCCTGAATTGACACTATCCACTGAGACACACTGACTAAAGTGGATAAGATAAAACTGAGATGCAACGTGACACAGATGCATTAAGTGGAATCCCGGGGTTACTCTGTAGTTATTTTGTTTACTCACACAGTTTCTAAGACTTTTGCCTGCCAAATTTCGAATTTTGTCAAAAATAACGACGATTATAACAATAATAATAATATACAGCCATATATTCAGTAATTAAAAGTAAGTATTCAGCGCTTTTAAAATATAAGTATGAAGTATTTATTTAATATTAATACTAGGCGGCTCAACTGTGTCCTCATATTTCCTGGTTCCCTCCCTCAGCTCAGACTAGTTCTACCTCTTTATTTATCTGAATTACCTACAGTACATTATTGAAACACAAGCTTCAGAGATCACCAGAACAACATCTCTGCGCTGTGGATCGACAGAAAGGCCACAACACAGGGGGAGAGAGAGTAAGAAGGAAAGGGCTGAGACCCGACAAAAAAATCAACTCAGGTCGACGAAAGCTTCGGCAGACACTCCGGGACGGAAAGGAAGATGCGAATGGGTTCTCTTTGACAACATGGGCCTCAGCAGAGAAATCAACACACCTTGCTTTATCATAGATAGTTTGTTCTCACTTTGCAAAGACAGAAATCTATAAGTCACATTTCACACTTATTTGTCTAAAGAACTAATGTCCGTGCTGTCTCCCACATCAGTGTACAACAAGAGTCGAAGTGACTAATCATTTATTTATTTCTTATACATATGCAAGCTTGAGGTGAAAGTGATGGTGTGGATTTTTTTTTTTTTTTTTAACTGTGCAAATAAAATAAATATCAAAGTTAGTTTTTGTCACAAAGTATTATGAATTTGCTGAACACCAAACAACTTAATTTTACCTCTATGTTCTTATTTACCTAAAAAAAATTAAGGTATTGCTTATTTAAAACCACATTTATTTAAATTTCCTTTGTCATATAGTCAACCCTGCAGTGTTTATTGTTTTGTAAAACTGCAAAGTTCCTTTGGTTGTCATAAATATGAGAACAAAAACACAATGTTTTTATGTCTAAGTGCAGTCAGACGTGCGTACACAAGAGGTACTCATTAAAAGTGTCACTGATTTAATATTCAACATTTACATGCGTAAAACGGCACCTAATTTGCATGAATGGGTGTACATTAAAAACACACACACACACACACACACACAGACTCTTGTACAGCAAGATGTAATGCATTCCCGAGCCCTTTATCTGAACCTTACCCATCACAACTTAATGTCTAACACCCTCAACCTAACCTTATCCCTTAAACAGCCAAAGATGTGACAGAAAGTAAGGACCTTGCTTGATGTACGACTTCAGTTACTCCACAGTCCAGAGTCTCCATTGTCTTACTTTGTGCTACATAATGCGCCACACATTTTCAACGGGAGACAGTTCTGGACTGCAGGCAGGTCAGTCTAGTTGTTGCAACACGTGCAGAATGTGTCTTGGCTTTGTCTTGCTGAAATAAACTGAGACGTCCCTGAAAAAGACGTTGCTTGGACGGCAGCATATGTCGCTCAAAACCTGTATGTACCTTCCAGCATTAATGGTGTCTTCACACATGTGTAAGTTACCCATGCTATGGGCACTAACGCACCTCCATACCATCACAGTTGCTGACTATTGAACTTTGAGCTGATAACAATCTAGGTGGCCCTTTTCCTCTTTAGCCCAGAGGACACGATGTCCATGATTTTCAGAGAAGCCAACAGCTTGATATATGGCTTTCACTTTGCATGGTACAATTTTAATTTGCACTTGTGATTATATCAGTTTTTAAAGTGCTTCCTGAGGGATGTTGGTTTTTGGCCTTGCCACTTATGTGCAGATTCCTCTGAATTGTCTGAATTTTTTGATGATACCATGGACTGTAGATAATGGAATTGTACGCTGAGAAACGCAGTTGTTCACAAAGTAGTGAACCTCACCCCATCCCCATCATCTGAGTCTTTCAGATGAGTCTCCTTTTATACCCAATCAAGACATTCACCTGTTTCCAATTAACCTGTTCACCTGTGGAATCTTCCAAACAGGTGTTCGCTTAGTTTTCCTTAATTACCAGTTTCTTGTTGCCCCTGTCTGAACTTTTCTGGAATGTGCTGCAGGCATCAAATGAGTCACACAAAATGAGTGAATATTTACAAAAAAATATAAAGTTTATCAGTTTAAACCTTTTGTATTGTCTCTGAAGTGTATTCAACAGAATAAGGGTTGAAAATGATTCACAAATCTTTTTTATTCACGTTTTACACAATGTATGAACTTCATTGGATTTGGGGTTTGTACCCTTGTTCTTCAGAATGAGGTTCCGCCTCATTAGGAGGACTTCACTTCTTCACTTCCTGTTCCACCTCTGTGATTACCTGCACCTGCCCTAATATGTCACACCTGTTTGTGATTCTCTCTATATGCGTTCCTTCCCTTCTGTGACCGTTTATCTTGATCTTTTTGTCAGCTTCACAGCATTTTTCTAGATCTCAGTTATTGCCCAGTCTCGACTCTGTACCTTTGCCTGATATGGATTTTCTGTGGACCAGCCTGATTTTGTCAAAGGATTTAGTTTGCACTGTGGGTTCAAACTGGTCGTACAGCCAATGGTTTTGTTCATTATTACAAAATAGTAACACTCAAAAACTGGGAGTCTTGATCTTGAAGTTTAAAAATAGAGTAGTCCTAAACTATTTAAGGACTATGTTTTTTTTATATTTTTTATACTCATTTACCCTTCTATAAATATTTGGATATGTGATTTGTTTTCAGTTTATAACCATTTCACCTGGAAAATCACTTTTTTGTCACATTTATGACTTTAAAAATTGTAAGACAAAGACCTCCTTATAGTTTTATACTTTTAGGTTCTTGAATGTAAGGTGGTGAAAGCTAAACCCTATTTAATGCCCAGCACTATTAGAAAAAACACATGAAAACCCTGTATTCTAAATTAAAAGTAATAATTTAATTTCATGAGTGTGTTTTTTTTTTCCCCCTATTATGCATATATACTGTGTGTGAATGTGCATATGCATAGTGTGTATGTCTTTCTTTCTATTCTTATATTCTTCCACTTAGGAAGCAGCACTGATTGACAATCAATTTCACATGCTGTTGTGCACATTCAACTATGTATGAACAAAGTATTTAATAAGAATATTTCATTCATTCAGATCTGGATGTGTTATTTATTGTTCCCTTTATTTTTTCAAGCATATATATATATATATATATATAAAGGCTTTATGTGTCATTTCCTTTATCACAAAAGAAAATTATCTTAAATGTCCCACTTGGGCAGCAGAGGGAGTGAGTTAGTGCTTGTGGCCAAACACATCAGTGAGATAAGAGATTAGAAGGAAAGTAAGGGAGGAGAGAGAGAGAGAGAGAGAGAGAGAGTAAAGACTGAGCAGGGGGTGGGGATAAATTCAGACATCAGCAGGTCGTGCTCGAGGAATCACAGGAGAACATTTGTGACCTTGGAATCAATCTGGAACCTGATGTACAAACCATGCATGAGGTGAGTCAACATCTGCATTTGGTGTAAAGGTGTTACACGTTGAATGTGCGTGCAAGAACTGAAGTACATTTTTGCACACGGCATGTGTTTGTTGCATGGAGATTCATTCATGTCTCACACACTTTTGTTGTTCATTCACAGGATGGTGGTAGGTATTCAGACAGGTGGTTCGGTCTGCATACACATGAGAAAAGCCGTTAAATGTATCGGAATTATTGGGACATAGGTATAGCTCTTATAGTTCTGCACGTGTGGGTTAACTATCAGTGCTGTGTACGGTAATCTCTTGGAATTGTAGGTTAAACCAATGACAAAAACAATGAATTCAAGATTCTTTTAGGTTGTGTACTAACATTGTTGCCAGTAATGCATTTATTGCACTCAGCATCTTCTCAGTTCTACAGTAGCAGCGTTATTGTAAAGGAAATAGCAATAAACTCCAAATTAGTTTAAATGCAGGATAAAGTCAACTGTAGAAAAATAAAAATAGAATAGAATAGAATAGAAATAAGCTGGTGCAAACTTTTGAGCAGCTAATGCAAAAATAACTGTAGTGCAAACATTATCACAATTAAAGAGTTTAAAGAGACAATAAATGAAAATGCTTTTGTCTCTGACAGAACCAGTTAATTATGACTTGAAACCTCCTTTATGGACTGAAAACAACACTTGTAAAACAAAGAAACATCTCAAACATGTGAAGTAAAATATTCACAACAAGTACATGTTATTATGCCTCACAGTTTTTGTACACAATGCATAAATGTGTATCAGTATCCTGTATTTGAATCTTTGTTATAGTGATATTGAACAGGTTTGCATTGCAACTAACTAAGCATAACTACTGTTATTGCATTAATGCTCAGTCTTCAGTCGAGCTTCAGTGAAGGAGTTTAGATTTAATGCCAGACACATTTTTGGGTTTTTTTTTGCATTCATTTAGATTAATAATTCAAGTAAAAAAAACAATGATCAATCCAGATGGGCCTCGGTCTCAGCCTCAGAAAAACCATTACGAGTTAAACATTTTGAGACAGAAGTTTCCTATGCACTGACATCATCTACAGGGTGTGAGCTCCATTTGTTACAGTCCACATTCTTACCATTAAATGTCACCAATTCTTGTACGCCAGACATGTACACTTACATTAGGTAAGTATACATTATATGCCGGTCATCTATGAAGTGGCTCATAAGGCTTTTTCTATTTTGTCACAAATAGAAAAATTTGTGACAAAATAAGCCTCTTGACACACATGAGCAACGTAAGGCCCTGGGACCAGATCCAGCCCACAAACCAGTTTTATCTGGCCCCACAGGTCCCAAGTTGACTCCTGCTCAGCGCATGTGACATTTCGATGTCATAATGATAGAAAAAAAGGTTGCAGCAGAATGTTACTTTTTTTTTTTTATGTTTTTCACAAGAATCGGTTCAAAGTCTTAATATGGTGAGACAAATGAAGGCAGTGCTCAGTGGGACTGTATTCAAAATGACTGCAAATGTGGACTTTACATCTCACTGTTCTACCTTCACATTATTAGCATTTAACGAGTGCAACGGAGTCAGCCTTTTGTTTTGAAATAGTCACAGGAAAGGAAATGTATCGGCTGTATCACATGATACAGCTCCAAAATGCTTGTACTTTCAGAGCATTTTTTACTTTTAAAATGTAAATGCTATGTGAGTTGCACAAAGAGATGGCTTTTATGATTATTATTTCTTTAAAACCTTTTATTTTGCCATTTGCGTAAGCAATGGCTATTATGGTAAAATATTTTAAAATAATCAGTACTGATGTTGCGATAAACGTCAGATAATAAAATATAGATTTTTGCTCTTGAGTGAAATGCGTAAATCAGTCCATTCAGTCTTCTCATTGGACACAGATATGTGCGTTAAGTGTGTTTAAATGTATGAATACATTTAAATATTATAACAGACCATTACACTGTGGTATATATATAATGTGATTTGTGCAGCCATAGTTACTGTATAATGTTAGCATATTGACTACGTGTGGACGTGTGTTTTTTTCCCTAAGAATCAAATGACATTATCAACTACATTAAACTAAACCAATGAAAATGTTTTTTGTCTGAATGACCAGGCATGACTGAATCAGTGGCTACTGTGATTTCATGAAGTACAAGCTGAATTCTTTGTTGGAGACATGTGATTTAGATGACTAAAACTAAAAAACAGAATATGTCGTAATAGGAAAAAAATAATAATAATTCTGTGGACAAACTGTTTCCACAGTAGGGGCATTAACAGATTAGTGAAGTAAATCAGCTTTTAAGCAAATCTTGCTGTGGCTGTCATAACACAGCAAATACAGGCTGGTGGTTGGTTCCTGAAATAATGTTTGTACACCTCCACTGTTTTAGACACTGTAGCTCTCTGGTAAACATTGTCTATTATTATATTTGTCATCACAGCACTGACAATATTGTATTGGGAAAACCTTGAACACTTGTCACAGGTAAATGTCTTAAAGATAAAACTACCTGGAAATGCCCTGCTTGCTGTAGTTATTTTTAATTAAGTTTATTAAATAATTAATAATAATATTCCATCAATGATAGTACTGATAATCCCATTTATTTATGTAAACACCACTGTCATCTCTGCTCAGAGCCTGAATTTAATTGTGTTTAAACACAGTACATGACATGAATTACCTGTTATAAAAAATGGGACAGCAAATTAAAAAGCACACAGTCTAACATATGAAGTCTCAGGCAATTATAGTGGACACATCAGTTTTACTTTGCTCACAAAACTCCAGGAATAAAGCATTATATATTGTTGTTGACCCTTTCATGTCCTAAACATTTATATTCACAGAATACAGTAACAAAACCAACATGCATTTTATCTTGGTATCACATTTACTGTAATTTCTTTTTATTCAATTTGCACATCAGTATTATAGGGGAACAGCTGGGACTTTGAATTAGCACCTTGCAGAAAGCAGAATTATGTTTCCAGAATGTGTTCACCACTTCATCTCACATTTAGACAGCCTTTTCTGACTGGAAACTGAAGTTTGTTAGCCACTTGCTCTTTCACACCAGAGTTCATAAAGAAAAATCAACATGTTTTGCTTGCAGAGACACAGACACAGAGACTTTCGGTCTACTGCGGCATCACTCTGCTGAGTTACATTCACGGTAAGTAAATCTGAATGAAGGATTTCAAAGTGACACGCGACCTTATTAATAGACGCAGGAGTGGATCAACACCTTCTGTGTGCTCTGATGGAACAATAGCTGATTTTCCTCTGTGGGGTTTGGTGAAGGAGAGAGCAGCTTACAAAGAGAGTCCGACTTCAGGTTCAAGTCAGAAAAAGTTGAGATGGAGCAGCAGACATATTTATAAGATGATGTAGACTTGTGTTGTCATAGACTTTATTAGTTCTTACCTCTTAAGGACTGGCATTTACACTGACCTTGTCAGGACCAGTAGCCCCGTAATTGAGACCAAAACCTGGTCCTAATGAGACAAAACCTCACCTCTGAGGGAGTGGCTAAGATTAGGGCTAAGCTTTTAATTGAAGTTAGATTAAGGTTAGGCATCTACTGGTTATGGTTGAGATTGGGGATAACACTTTGTTTAGGCCAGATTGTCTAGGTCTGTCCAGATAAAAGGAAATCAGTGCAGTTCCCCAAGAACAGCGTGCTAACAAATGTGTGTGCACCTGCTGACAGACTGGTTTTCAGTTCCCAGTACAGGGGAAGAACCATATTTGAAAAGAACCTGAATTATTCCTTTAATGTTAAAAAAGAAATAGCTAAAGTGCATGTAGTAAAAATTAGCTTGGGTTGGGAGTACATTTTTGGATTTATAGCTTTCATTAAATAAAGCTATAAATAGATGGTTCCGTTTACTTTACTCCTTCCACTGTGGCAGAATATTTTATGAGTGTTTAAAAAAGATCTTGTCTTGTGTCAGTCTGACAGTGATGCACAGTTTGCTGCAACCATGCTCCCCCCCCCCCCCCCCCCCCCCCCCCCCCCCCTCCCTCCCTTTCTCTCTCTCTCTCTCTTTTTTAAATATATACATCTCCTCCTGTGTTTTTGATTCAGGTCTATTTTAAGTTTCACTGACACTTGAACTGTGACACAATTCACTGACAAAGTTCTTATGGGAAAATGTTGAATGTATAACTTGTATAATTTTATCATAGCATATTAAATATAAACAAACTGTGTCTCATTTATAGCTATATCCTGCAGTATCACGAGTATCCCCTGCTGTAAATCATGGGAATGACAATGGTAACCCCCTTTCACCCCCACTACTGATGACATGATTCATTACTTAAGTTCATGTAAACCTGGCTGTTTTCAATAACACGATAATATGCAAAGTCAAGTGCTGTGTACATTTCTTTGTAGAACCTACAGCTTTTTTTTCCTGCAAGTTATACTGTATATTCAAATTATATTCAAATTAAAGTCAGGCACAACACTGAAAATATTAAGTAGTTCTACACTGTGGGTCAGTGTAGAACTACTTAATATATTCATAGTGGTCATAGAATAGTCATATATAATGTTTACTAATTTTTAAGCTCTTAATATTCAATTTGCCTGTATTTCTTATCTTATTTTATCTACCTACTGTAGAGAAAATATTCATTATTTCATGTGAACTGTTTATTGACAGTTGCTCTTGTTCTTCACCAGGAGCACAGGTGCCACAGCGGCCAGTGAGAGCAGTAGAGTGAATTAAATGATGGCCTGGACTTGTTTTCCACTCAATGATCCCCATCTGAAAAGTTTGGAAATAAGTACATGAATCACCTTTTCACATTTTCTTCTGGGATTCAGACATCATGATCTCCACAGCCCTCCGCTGGCTGGTCCTATTGTCGTTTATCATTCTGACCATCGGTGGGAACATACTCGTGTTTTTGGCCGTGGGGCTCAGCCGGCGAATGTGGCGTCTTGCCAATAGCTTTGTGGTGTCACTGGCAGTGACAGACCTTCTACTCGGCGTGCTGGTGCTGCCCTTTACTGCCACTGTGGAGTTGCGTGATGGCAAATGGCCCCTGGGAGGAGTCCTGTGTAACATCTACCTCTCTTTGGATGTCATGCTGTGCTCATGCTCTATCCTGACCCTGATGGCGATCAGTGTGGACCGATACTTGGCCATTTCAGCTCCTCTTAGTTACTCTCGTAGAGTTACCCCACTCAGTGTGACCCTGGCCCTCATCACCATCTGGACCTTGTCCCTTACAATGTCCTTTGTACCCATCCACCTTGGCTGGAACACCGTGGATTACGTGGTGCAGCACTCAGACTGGGGTTTGGGGGATGAGGACAAAAAGGGACACTACTGCCAGTTTGAATGGAACAATAACTATGTTCTTATTTATACCGTTGTCACATTTTACCTGCCTCTGCTTCTCATGAGTGGAATGTATCTTCGCATTTTCAGAGTGGCACAGGAGCAGGTCAGTGTTGAGTATGTTTTGTATGAGGTAGCACATACAATTATTAGTGATCTGCACATATGAAGTGGATGTAACAGTTTGGTTTGAAGAGTAGAGCTGAGAAAGACAAATGGACTCTGTTTGACTGGAAGTCTATGGGGAAATGAGCTTTTACGTCTGACGTGATTTATGATGCCAGTAAACATTTCCATTTCAGCTATTCTCCAATAGAATTTGATGTAAACTTTCTAAATTATGGTCTCTTTTAGAGGAAATTACATGATAAATCATGGCACATATGAGCGGACACCATGTGTTTGAAAGCTAATTAAGTGGTAATGATGGTGCCGATCAAATAACAAATCCCCAGGGTTCATAGTGGGAGATTGTTTTGCATCTGGAAGACTATTTCTTTATACACTATTATATATGATCTATAAATTCAACACATTCAAGCTGCAGTGTGCCGGATCATCAGAAAAATACATACAAAAAAAAAAACGGTGACACACTTGATTGTCTTTTTGCACAGAAAATTGTCTTGCCTTCACTATTCCAACAGTCATAGAAAAGAGACAAAACCAGACCCAAAAATTTAAGCTATAAAAATGGTCCATAACATGCTTTAAAATTCAAAATATAAATATCAAATAGAAGTTCATAAAACATTACTATTTACAAACTTTCTCAATGGCTTTCCTAGGGGATTACTTTTGCTTTAAGAGAGAGAGAGTGAGAGAGATCGAATAAGGAAGGAATGAATGTTTGTATCTGTTCCTTGGCACCCTATATCAGTAAATGAGTTCATCTCTGTTTCTGTGTACAGGTGCGGCGTATTCGTGCTGCCACTCCGTCGTTTCCACGTATGGCATCAACTGTTGCCACGGCCCGTGAGCATAAGGCCACAGTGACCCTGGCAGCTATACTGGGGGCCTTTGTCATCTGCTGGTTCCCCTACTTCACTTACCTCACCTGCATTGGCATAAAGGAAAAGGCCAATCCTCCCAATACACTTCACTCCGTTGTTCTATGGCTGGGCTACTTTAATTCAGCTTTGAACCCTATATTGTATCCAGCCTTAAACAGGGACTTCCGCAGGGCCTATGGAGACCTGCTTCGCTGTACAGGACAGTTGTGCAGAAAACTGCCATTTACCCATGTGCCTGTGCCCCAAAGATTGACCTGCCTGAACCGAGAGGTGTTAGAGAAACATGAGGCTAAGAAAGAACCGGAGAGAAATGGTGTTGGTCTCGTGCTTCATGAGACCAACGCTCTCCCTGATGAGCCCAGTTGAAACACTGTGCTTGTGCTGGACTGTAGACCTGCTTCACTATAATTACAAACTCTTTCTTCTACCAGATTAAACATTCACACTATCAGTTAGCTGTGTTGGGGGAGGTGCGCTTCATCAAGCGAGGTGCCATGAAATGGAGCCTATGTATTGGTTATTGACTATCAAAGATTAATAGTAAAAATATTATTATATTAATGACTTTACTTAATAAAGATCCTCACAGCACCACCCTTCAAAAGAAGGGAAAAAATACCCAATTTACAGATTCCAATCTGGATAATGATTAATAATTAACTTAATGATTTATAAATCACAATGCCACATCAATAGTTTGATCAATAGCTTGAATTGAAGGATTGACGTTCTGCTGGAAAGAGGTTGGCAATATTCACACTTGTGCAACATTAATTGGACCACACTGTATATTTTAGAAGCATTTATTTAAAAAGGAGACATCAAAGATTAAAATAACAATGTCTACTAAATATAACTATATACGGCATATGTGTTGTTTTTATGTCTAGGTTTAGGTTAATATGATGTTAGTCATGTCCATGCTTCCTAGTTTCCAGTTCTAGATGTGCATGTTACTAACCTGTAAGAGAGAGAGAGAGAGAGAGACAACCTTAGATGATGGTTGACAAAGGAACTAACACAAGATGGTGGAGTCAAAGATGGCCGCTTCTTGACCGCATGGCTGCTGTGTTTCTTGAAGGCCACTCTTGTAGGATGAGGTGCCAAATTAGATAAAAGGTTAGTAACAGGCACATCTACAACTGAAAACTAGGAAGCATGGACATGACTAACATCATATCAACCTAAATCTAGACATAAAAACAACACATATGCAGAATACAATAATTCGCAAGGTATAGCAGTCTGTTCTTGCCAATTTGTGTTACACTGTGCTAGGCCCGGTTACGTTACCGAATTCTTTAAAGATGCAAAAAGTGTCCTTTTGAGATGCTGTCTGTTGGTCCAGAAAACTGTAGTTGGCTGACTGTGTTTCTGGTGTCTGTTGCTCGGGTTCCTCCTCACAAAGTTAGCAGTTGGAGCTGCTTGGTTGATCCTTAGGCAGGCTCTTGTGTCACTGCCACTGTCAGGAGAACAGGCTATTTTGAGCAGGCCTACTTGGAGATCGGCAGTGAGGGTTCTCTTGCTGCTGGGAGCTTGTTTAGCTCTGTACTGAAGGACCTTCAGTTGAAGACCTGGTGTCTGTGTCCTTCCTTCACGCAGGGGGACTGAGGAGAGAAGATGGTTGATCTTCTCCTTGCAAGATTAAAGGAGTAAGAGTTGTTGTCCTCCTCACAGCAGGGCCAGAGGAGAAAGAGCGAACTGAGAGAGGAGGAGGGAAACCTTGCTTTTGTAATGTTTTGTAATGTCACAAACTGTCCAAACTGACACACTGCTGTGAAAGATAAGGGATCTTGAGACTGAGTTTTATGGCCCTTTTATGGCCCACCACATAGCCCTTTTATTGCCTTTGAGCAAAGGGTCATGAGGCCTCCATCCATGATGCATGTTGGCTTCATCTTGAGTGAGCTGATCTCCAAACTGTTTTTGAAGTATGTAAGAAAAGTTTTTTCCTGTATAGTGCCACACCAGTTCATGTAAAACCCAAAGCACAGCATCATGAATGTACAATATTTTTTGTTAGCGTATTTGAGAGATCCAGCTGAATAAGTGTCCAATGTGTCAATAATAGATAAATGCTTTACCTGGATAAATTTAGTACCTACTCGTGACTAGGGACTTTTCAGATTACCAGGAACTTTGGAGGGGAGGGGCGTGGCTGTGTGGAACTGTGGATCAAAAAAGTGACTAGCAACAAATCTAGTATCTTTTTCTTGTGTTACTTTAGACTTTTGGAGACACTGACGTGCTTTTACGTCAGTGTCTCCAAAAGTCTAAAGGTTTTTTCACACCGGACGAAACGAACGAGAAAATGATTTTGATGCAACGCAGCCTCTCGTGAACATCAAGCATGATGACAAGAAACAAATAAATTATGAGGAGGAGGTGTTAAATGTTTTGACTTTGCGTCATCAACAACACTTGAGAACTTTGAGGTGCAGAGGAAACCCAAACCACACCAGGTGTGTTACCTTATTAAACTGGATAAATTAGTCTCTATTAATAAAAGCTCCTGGTGATTTTGGTGGAAAAGGGGCTCATGTCAACAAACGTGCATGTTGTAGTTTTTTTTAGGAGCGATAGTTAGATAGATAGTCAGTCGGAGCTCCGTGGAGTCAGTCGCCTAAAATGGAAGCAAAAACAGCTGCAATTCAGTAGCCATGTATAGGAAACTGCTATAGTTGTCACTTCTCTGCTGTTGTCGTACTAAGCCCGCCTCTAGCTCACCAGGGGTTCGTGATTGTTTCCCTTTTTTAGGAGATTCTGAAGTTGGCCAAAATGGTGTCCTTGTCAGGCATGTCTTTTTGCGTGCAGACTCGGATGGGTTCACCCATGCTAGGATGTAACACACCTCTGGATCATATCAGCACAGTTCTGTGAAAAATACAGAGGCTCCCGATTTGAAAGGAAGAGCGGCTATTTCTTTTCACCATCAACCCCCTCAAGTTTGGAATGTAATATTGAGTACACTTGGACATCGGTCCTGTGGATTTATATTATTGTGGACCCCCGCCAGAGGAGACACAGATGTAAACGTATATAAATAAATTTGCCTTCCATTTCTAAAAGGACATCATAACAGCAGTGGCGTTGGTGTAATAGGGAGTGACTGATTGTCATGACGAATCCTCATGTGAATTTAATTGCATTATACTGAATGAAACCTTGAAATACTGACATGTCTTTTCCTTAGAAGCTGCTGCACATGTGACTGGAGGGATAAGGTAACTCAGTATGTTTCTCAGCATAATGAGATGCAGGTGGTTAAAATATTGCTAATTGTTTATTTGCCTCTCGCCTTGGTGCTGCTAGTGCTGGTGAATAAGTGTCCAGTAGCTTTCTACAGATTAACTGCAACTATGCAGTGCTTTTGTAAAAGGTTTATTGTTGAGAGTGGTTGCACTGGCGGAATTACACGAAATATAGTCTAGATGCTCCTGACTATTTAAATATTTTTCTGCACTGAACTGCATCAAGCAAATCCAGCACTGCAGCTTCATTACGTCATTGCTTTTATTTACATGATGAGAGTAAACATTTGTAAAAATGTACACAGTGTATTTTGTTTTGATAAAGTATTACCAACTGACATTGGAATAGAGTTAAATGTAACTCACCAATGTTCACACTCAAAATGAATACCTTAATGGTAGCATGTCACAATTGAATGCACTGCCCATATACAGTATATGTTTCTATGGATATTTTAAAATAAAAGTGTTTGCTGTAGCAATATAACAAGATGTTGATGTGTCCGTTTTTGTATGATGGCTCGAGTTTGCATCAACCATATTAATCCGATCCTCGGCTTTCCTCATTTCTTACCCTTTGATGCCAAGCATTGTGAAAGTCCTAAAGAGTCCTAAAACCTCAGCAGCCCACATCCACAGGCTCAAATTGGGCCCACCAGCCCTGTTTTTGGCCCCTGGTACTTGGCACACTTCTTCTGATTGGCCTCATCCCTACACTCTTCTCAGGATACAGTAAGCTCCAACATGATCCGTGTGCTTGGTGGAGAAGGAAGCAATGACCACGTGTGGCTGCAGAAGTGATGTTGTTATCTGGGCCAGAAACTTAAGCCGCTTACCAAGGTCCACTTCCAACAGCCAGTCACTGGCAGAGGTGAGGAGCCCAAACTTTAGTTGTGATTGTAAATGCAGCTTCTCACTGAGCAGCCTCTCATAAAGGCGATCATTCTGCTCTGGTGTTGACCTTAGTTGATGGCTGAGGTTACACTGAGGTTCAGTAATTGCTTTTAGGGCCTGGTCATGTTATTATCATGAAATGTCTTCCCTGTTTCAAAATGATCACCATATTGTTGCTGCATTCTAATATAAAGTGTTGCTGACTTGTATAGTGCCTTTCAACGAATGGATAGAACCAACTAAGGACAAACAATATTTGGGATAATGACTACAGCCAGGTTTTGGGCATTATTGGCCTCTGGCAGGTGAAGAGTTCTAGAGACTGGGGACTGTCACACTGAAGGGTGATACACGAGATGGTGAGCAGATGTGTATTTGAAGATCATAAGTATTATGATTGTTTAAGCTATAGGAGACCAAGGTCCAACTAAGGACAAACAATATTTGGGATAATGACTACAGCCAGGTTTTGGGCATTATTGGCCTCTGGCAGGTGAAGAGTTCTAGAGACTGGGGACTGTCACACTGAAGGGTGATACACGAGATGGTGAGCAGATGTGTATTTGAAGATCATAAGTATTATGATTGTTTAAGCTATAGGAGACAGCTAGAAAAACAGAAAACCAAGTGGATCTACCACTGTTTTTGAGGTATGTAAGAAAAGATCTATTATGCTGCCATGAGGCGTGAATCATCAAAATGTGATACTCTGATATTGTGCTTGTTGCCTTATGTATATAAAGCCTGGACAACCATCATCAGGGTTATCTAAGGCTCACTCTGCGTGACCATAATTTCCTATGTCACATTTACTTGGCATACAATTAAATAAAGTCCCATCTGTTGTACAAAGGTCAGCATATTTATCAGTGATACAGCCTGCATTGTAATTTTATTGTGTCTATTCCAACAATTATTAATGGATAGTTTAACTAAGGGGTGTTTACAGACTAACAAGTAACAATGAAAAGACGGAGGAACAACCAAGAGAGCACATTCACATTCGTGACGACCCGATCTCATTCCCTATGATACAGCCGCTCGGAGCTAACAGTGCCCAGCACAGACTATGTAGCTGAGTGTCATACTGTCTGTATGTGTGTCGGTCTGTGTCCTAAATAGGCCAAGATGTGGACCAATTGTCAAACAAACCTATCTTTGTGAGGACATTTTGGCTGGTCCTCACAACTTTATTGGGCTTTTTGAGGTTTTGGTTTAAGGGTTAGAATTAGGTTTAGGCTAATTAGGTGTATTATGTCTTAAGTCTCCAGGAAAATAATGTAACTCAATACAATGTCCTCTGAAGTCATGGAAGCCAGTGTGGGTGGGTGTGTAAGTGACCCTGTGTGACCTAGTTGGGTTGTTTAGGTTTCAGCCCTTTGTCTGACAGTTTTTGGATCGCTCGGATTTATTGGACTGCTTTTCCATGTCCTAACCTGTTAAAGCAACCTGCAAATTAACCCTTACCTGTGTGAAGTCCTGCTCATGAGTCCTCTACATGTGACTCTCACTGTGTGGGTTATGGACAGGCCATCAAATCATTTATGCAGAAAACACACGTATGTATGGGTGTTTACAAGGCCTTATCAGGAAAAAGCAGCACTCAGCTTTGCTCCACCAGGTGGCAGTCTTGTCAGGGTCCAAGGATGTACACAGAACTTTCTCTTATTTTGCACATTGATCATGGAATAATTTGCAGAGCATGTTAGATCTTGAACATATTTAGTCTTTGTATTGTATACTGTATGTGTTGTGTATTATTTTCAGTGGATTGCAACTGATTTGCTCTTTTGGCCGGGGCTCCTTATAAAATTTAATATTTCGATTCCGCGGCTTATCCAGGTTAAATAAAGGTTAAATAGGGTAAAATAAACACATGACTTATTAGTCTATGTCCATGTTATGCAGCTTAACATTTACATGACATGACATATACAAACAATATACAAACGTATACAATATAAACGTATACAAACATATCAAGTGTTTCAAAATGTTCTGCCACATCTTTTGACTTTAAGATGGGAGTAAAATATAAAAAAAGTTATTTTAAAAAGTCCAAAATATGAATACAAATGTATCCTGTAAACCTTGTGGTGGAGGCAAAATGTGGAGTACAATGGCACTGCCCTTTCTAGCTTTGTTTTCTTGTAACTTTATCTTTTTTATACCTTTCAAACTTTTTTTTTTTTTGTGAATTTCTCTCACTGCAGGACAAATAAAGGATTATCTTTGATAGTCATAGCTTTATTATATCATACTCTATGTATAACATGAATTTGTTTCATGACATCAAAACTTATACAGTGCAATGTCTTGTGTTACCACTTTAGAGACACAAATAAAGGTTATCTGGGTGAGAAAGTATGTGGCAAAGAATGTAAAACTGAGACACTTTATAAACCCTTTATAATTACATTTATAATTTAACACTAATTGTGAACATCCTGTTATGATCTTGAGCGGGAGTGGGCAACACTGATTTAAATGAAGCAAACAAAGGGCCACAAATAAAATAAGGAGATCCAGCACCTAGCAGCGTGATGTCTCTGTTCCCAGACCAGCACGCTTAGGAACAGCTTAAATCTGCACCTTGGTGACTGTCAGCCCATCCACCCATGACATGTTAAGTCTCTTTTTGCAGTAACTTTGTATAGTGCTCCACAGATCCTGAGCATTGTCTCTTCATATGTCTCACCATATCAGACTTTGACCCAACCCTTAGTTTAAAATGTGATATTCTGCTAATATCACAGTGTTGATTTGTCACTTGAGCTGAGCAGGAGTCAACTCTAGGCAACCTGTGAGGATGTTGCGGGCTGGATGAAACCAGTTTGTGGGCAGGATCCGGTCCTATAGGGCTTTATGTTGCCCATGTGTGTTCTAGTGTGGCTAATAGGTGTGAGCAGCTCAGCCACTTACTGAAGTGAGAAAAGTGCTCCTTCTCTGGATTCAGAACAGGACAAGCACTTCAAGTCGCAGAAAGTGTAAGCATTGCTTTTCCTTCAGCTGTTTCTTTCTTATACTTACTTTTTGGAAAGAATGAAATTCAGGACTGCCATATACTGTTGGAGTGAGAGCCACTAAAATGCCACTTTGTCTGTGAGGAGACAAATAGATTAAATATGGACAAAACAGAGAATGAGTGGGGAAAAGCAGTGTCATGTTCTTCCCTGCAAGCATTTCCCCATTTCAGTGGAGTGAGAGGCAAAATGCTTAGGCTTTTGTAAGTGGCTCATTTTGAGAGAGAATTACCTGTGTCATCACACAGTAGAGTTGATGTGGATTGGACTCAGACCTCCTGCCTCTCTTTCATTGAGTAACAGCTTCTCTTCTCTGCTGGGTGCCTGATCAACACAAAGACAAAATATTAACTCAGGATTACACATGTACTGTACTGTCCGGCTACAGCTGCACTCATGCAAATTATTTTATTTTATATTTTTCAAAAAATTACATTGTCTTTTTTTTTTTTTTTTACACTGTACATAAATATGTATGGCATGTTAACCTGAGTACATATTTGCATACCTGACACCGAGAGAGCACCAAATAAGAAAACATAAGCAGGAAGAAGATATTTATTTTATAAATAAGAATAAGTTTATTAAAAAAATAAAAAATTTAGGCCATTAACTAAACAAAAGCTGACTGAAAAATACAGCTCAACAAAACGTGACTCTTATTGCTGTAAGTTTTTTATCGGTATCGTCCCTGGATAGATGTTAAAAAGTCCTCCCGTTGTCATCTTTCCGGAACTGTGGCAACTATTCAACCTTTAAACAAGTCCTTAAGAACTGGTTGAAATCTCAGCAGTCCTGTATCCACAGATGACTCTCCATTTGCCTTGGGCTCTTTATTCTCCCAATTTCTACTGTAAATAGTGTATTGTCAAGTGATTATGTTCTCATGCTGTGTGCGTATGTCTGCCTGGTGTAATGTCTAAATGCCGGTGTTGTCACATTGAATCTTTTATGTTTGCACCTGCCTTAGGACAACGGATGAAATTTAGCTCTTGTGCTAAGTCCAACATATTTATCTGAAAGCTTTTTTTGTAGAGGCATTTAATAGTATGTACTGTCCTAATTCAAATAAAAAATAAATAAAACATCTTTAATGTGAGTCTGTATTTAAACAAGCTCATCTTCAAAAGGGACGACAACACTAGTGTGTGAAAATGTGTTCTTTAAGAAGTGTTTTGTGTGACAGTGAGGATAAAGCAGTAGACAATGGATTGGTGTTTTGTTGTTTTTTTTTGTTTTTTACCATGGATGATTAGTACAGTCATAAAAATATGTACTCTGAAACTGTAGAGGAAACTCCATAGAGGGAAAAAGGCCAAAAGTGACCAAACCTTCAGATTTAAAGACATAAAAATGAGCATGTTTTTTCAGCTACAGACTTCACTGACTTCTTGCAAGAAGACGTGAAAATTCACTGTTGGAATTATAGGCCATAATGTTGGTCATAAAGATTTGTGCTCCAGCTATAAACTCCGAACCACCAAACTCTAAAAAAAACCCCACTTTTGGCTGCTGCACTTTTTATGCAGCAGCCATTATTGTGATTATCGAACACACATTTATGTAGACGCTAGAAAAACAAAAGGTAAGTGAAGCGGCACCAGAGGGAGGAATCACCAACGTAAGACAGGAGGAGGGATGAGAGAAGAGCGAGGGGGTGGGTTCAGTGGTACAGAGCTGCCACTCTCTGCAGCACAGATCTGCTGAAAGCATCAGAGCAGAGCTCCTCCACAGAGCCAAGCCGCAGGACTCCCACTGCAGCTCAAAGGAAAACCCTTACTTATAAATATATTTATACTCCTCCTATGTGTGTGCTTGCTGGAGAAAAAGAGACTGATACCTCACAACACCTAAGGACAAAACAGAAAGAAGACAGAAAGAACATAAAGAGGAGGAGGAGAGCAGACCTGCATGAACATTACTGCCTTTTTTTGGACTTTTTTTTTTTGAATTTATCTTCTCAGAAAGTTTACTATACAAGACTGGATTTTTTTTCCATCCATATTTTGAACTTAACTATCAGGCAGCGTCTGCCTCTGAACATCACCGCTGTGTGTGTTCCTCTGTTGTAACTATGTGGAAGTGTTAAAGCAGGAACTTCATCTCAGCTCTTAGGTTCTTCTTTGCCCCATAGCGAGTCACATCACGATTTCTACTGAGGCAGACTTTTCTTTGCGTTAGGGATCTGGACTCACATTATTGCACACTATGTGCTGACATGACACTGTGGAGACATTTTCAGAGTCAACCCCTTTTTTAAAATATACAAGCGGAAGTCTTTTTCCCTCTCTGTCTCTTTGCTAAGACTTCAGTCCCAGCAGCACTCACCTCCACCTCTACCTCAGAATGTCTGGCTGTACTAGCCGCTGCAGACAGGGAGTGCTCAAACTAATCCAGTCCCTGCAGAGATTAGTCTCAGGAACCCTAACAAAAGGTACTGTAACATTTCATATATAACACTTGTGTCAGACTTGATTTATTGCCATATAAGTGTTAACATGCAAGGATTTTTGCCTTGGGTTATTTGGTGCGTAACAAACAAGAAACAAGGAAGGTAAAGGGTGTAACATTAACGTGGCTTTAATGGCAGAAACTGAATATATGACCATTAAGTGTTTGTATGTGTGAAAAACGGCTCTAAAGAAAACATATTTTACATATTTCAAGGGTTTTGCTTTAAAAGAGGCCGTCATCTTTTGCTACCATGTTTCAAAGAACAACAACATTCTGTCTGGTGTACAAAGGCCACCGTAGTTTCCTGATGGTCTATCTGTTCAATATGTTCAATTATCTCTTGCATTTCTTATCCAAACAACATCAAAGTCTGTACAGCATGAACTTGTGCCCTTAGTATGTCACCTGTCAAGTTTGAAGCCTGTCAAGTGAACTGTTGGGCAGTTATGTGAGGAACGAATAGATCCTTAAGAGACTAACTAATTAATATATATAACTAATATATAAGCCAACTAATATATGTAATTAATTAAACAGTCTCTCGGTCACAGGTTATTTGCAGAGGTGTCAAACTCGCGACCTGCGGGCTACATGTGGCCCACCACTTAATTACATGTTATAATGAAAACTAATCTGCAACCTCTGTGTCACACCACTACAACATGTGTAGTGGTGTGAGGTGATAGAATATAGACATTATATACAATATAGACAATTAATAATTAATACTAAATATATTTGCTAGTAATAATTATAATAATCTTTGACTTTGACTTTTAATTTTAAATTCTGTGGAATATCATCATGAATATCCTTAATGCGATATGATGGAACATAATAAGTTAAGGTTTAAGCTCATGTTGCCCACCTGCTACTGAACAGTTCTTTTTTGTCCACTTTTTTCCTCTTAACTAGCTGCTCATTAGCCCCCGTGTTATTTGAGTTTGACACCACTTGGTATTTGCCTGCTTTGCAGCACCCCTGTCATTGGATTCCCATCTAATGACTGGGGAGAGCACTGAACTTCACTGAGCTTGCAGACGTTTGCATGTAATATGGCACATTATCAATCTTGCAGTAGAGCAAAGTTAAACAAGATGGTGGTGACTCAGAATAAGGTCCAGGTTATGGGGTTAGTGAGTTTGCTGACCATGTGTGGTCAGTAAAGCCAATTGATTTGATTTAATGGCTCCAACTTGTACCAAGAAAACTTCCCCCGTTACTACTGGCGGTCACTGAAGCTATGGATTTATACTGTTGTCACTAATTGAGCCTCACAGTTGTGCATACATGTTAGACCGTGACAGGTCTTGTAGAGTTTTCCATTACATTAATGCCAGACCAGTATGTAGTTTCAGTCGAGGAGCACACAGAAGTAGCAGAGCAGTACGTTAAAATTTCATGACATGAACTGAGCTTCTGAAATGAGTGACAGAGATGCTGCTGTGAAGACACATCTTCTACTGTCCTTTTAAGGTCTCACATTGCCTCCATTCTTTTGGCAGCCTTACCAAAGCATCCGCACCATTAACCATGAAAACAATTCATATCTTAGCCCTAAACTAAACTTAATTGGGCCCTCAAAAATGAGGATTTTCCTCATTAGGACCAGGTTTTGGTCCTAATTTATACTGTTGTCACTAATATACATTACTTGAGCCTCGCAGTTGAGCATACATGTTAGACCGTGACAGGTCTTGTAGAGCTTTCCATTACATTAATGCCAGGCCAGTATTTAAAGAGAGGCTCTACCAGGACTATGACGATTTGGATGAAACCTTTTAATGGGTTCTTTGCATTTCAGCTAAAGATGTGAGCAGTGACATCAGACATTCTCCTCTCCTCAGCTGAACCAGCAGAGGTTCTGACTCCAAGTCTATATCCCAGCCAGTTGCTGCTGTCTCTTGTGGTTCTGCTTCTGCTTGAGGTGGTTTGGTCACGTGCAGAGGAGGGATAGTGATTATATTAAACAAAGGATGTTGAAGATGGAGCTGTTCGTGGATGTTGTGAAGGAGGACATGAAGACAGTCGGTGTAACAGGAGAGAACACAAGGGACAGGACGAGATGGAGGCAGTTGATCGCCTGATGTTTGTAAACTGCGCTGAATTCCAGAGAGAAGATAGCCTGTAGTCACTGCTTAGTTCAAATGTGTCATTTTGCGAATTCAATGTTTCAAATCCTTTGTTTGGATTTACAAAACTTACCAAATGATGCAGCAGTAGACCAGCAACTCTGTGAGCTAAAATGGACATTTCCTCCATGGACTTTGATGAGGGAGAGTTTGGTTTCCAGTAAGAAAAGGCTGTCTAATGGTGAGGTAAAGTAGAAAACACATTCCTCTCAACTTCTCTCATCCTGTGGTTGACAGTTGGTTAACAAAATAAAAACACTAATGAGTGCAGCTGCAAGTCAGTCATTGTTGAAAGCACACAATAATCACTACCAAGAAAACCTATGGGACAACACAAATGTGGAATCAAACCCACACACACATATCTGCCATATAAAGTGTGCGTGTACATGATTTGTTTATGCTCTCACTGTGGACACTCCACTGAAAGATGATGCATTTCTTTCCCTTGCGTTTTTCTGCTCCACTACACATTTGCTGTAGTCAGCAGTTGCTTAGTTTCCATTGTATTGTCATTCTTTTAATACCTACTAGCACAGTGACACTTTCCTTCTGCGTTTTCCCTGGGGAAAACACTTAACCCCACATTGTGTGAATGGCTATGAAAGATGTATGATATGCTGAACATAGATGTGCTCGGTGAATGGTAAAACTGTAGTGTAAAGCAGCTTTGATTGGTCATCAAGACGAGAAAAGCACTATATAAATACAAACCATTTGCCATATTGATTATCTGATCACAGACAACAAAGCTAATAAAACTCTGTTGTGCTTGTATTTGTACTTGATATAATTTGCAATGTTAATGGGTTTTTCTTTTTTTAAAAAAGGAGAACAGTATAGCTGAGAGTGAAACTGTATTGTAGCACATGTTGGAGATGTCAGCAACTGTGCCAGTCCAGAAATAATATCGCCTACTCATTGCTGCATGGGTTGACAAAGTAGGTCGAGCAAAGCAAAAATGAGAGACACGAGCATTGTTCATCCCCGTATGTAAGCAAGAGACTGATTACAGTGAAGGCTAATCTAATATCCAGTGTAAACTAAGGTTGGGATTTAAATGTTTATCGAAGAACAAAGAGGAAATCCTTTTTTTCCCCACTGTGATCTCTCTCTTATTAATTTAACACTGTAGCAGCAGCACTTTTGCCCTCTGTTCCCTATGAGAACAAGCAGTTATTTAGGAGATGTGGATTCACTTGAAACACATTCTTTTCCTCCCAGCTGATCTTGGCTGATCACACTTCCTATGACTGACCTGTCATTACTTACATTAGAAAGTACTGGGACCATATCTTCAGTTGGCATTATATTTCAATGCTACTCAGTTAATGAAGTTCCCTAAATCTTAAATACTCATTCAGAAATTAAGCCTATTGATTGCTTCATTTTTTTTTTTTCAAGATTCAAATATGGTGGTTCCTTGATAATGTAAAAGAAAAATAGGAAAGTGTTATAATTTAACAAACATACAGGACAGCATTAGATTTCAGTTGTAATATCTCAAGATTAAGCTTTTAAATACATGCAAACACACAATCACTAAATCATTTTCAGCTGGAAACTGGAAACTCTGACCACACAACCAAGGTCCATTGAGAAAATCATCAATTTTACAAATTTCACAAATACCAATGCACACAGATGTTGTTGATCCACTGCTGCCTCCAGCAATAATCCAAATATGTTCTCTTGTGACTTTGGTAATTGCAACATTTAATTCAGTTTTACCTAAATTCCCAAAAGAGGCAGCAGAAGAACACAAGCTCCCCTGATCTAACAAGCTAAAAATACAGATTTTCTCAAGTGACTTTGGTGTGGAAAAGCCAACTTGTTCAGTACAATAAAACTCCCATCCAAAATGTAATCTATGTAATACATAGATTACATTTTGGATGTAATCTATGTAACACAGCCACATATAGGGTCCAAGGAGTCACTTTATTAATCTGTTTTTAATAGCAGGAGTTAAAGTCTACACCACAGTATTATTCCGTCCATGTATGTACTGTAGCCCTGTGGGAATAAGTTGTGTCAAGATGTGGTTTTGGGGGTGTGTGACTGAGGGGGGGGCAGCAGCTGTCTGTCATAGCCAGGAGCTGACATGGCTTACCTTTTTACGGTTATGTGGTGGGTGGAGAGGTTTTAAAAGAATGGAAATAATAATCACAACAACCACTATTTAATGTAACTGCCTGAATCAGCACATACATTTATATCTATATTGACTGTCCCATCACATCTGATGTCAGATCAAAGGCAGTTGGCACGTGTAATGGAATTTCATTAACGCAGCTGAAACTGTGATGCAAACTACCGACTTCACATCTCTCTCAGCCGACCACAAACAGCCTCGGCATCAGATAGTGAGTATATATTTGGCTTCTTTAATCTCATAAAATCCAGTACATTCTTTGTGGCATGTTGCCTACTACACAACATAGCACGCAACATGCAGGCAGAGCAGCAGAGCAGCAGAGCAGCAGAGCACACGGGCGAGGAGAGATCACCTGTCTGCACAGCTCTGTCCTTAAAATGTTTCTGTTTATATATTTTTGGCAACAATTTACTTGTTACATAAAGTCACTCAGGAAACAAAATGGTGTTAATATCAATTTTAGTGATTTAATGAACTAGTCTTGTTCTTCCTCTTCCTCATCATGCGCGGGTACATGCTCTGGTTGGATCCGGGAGAGGGTTAATCAAAGGTGTTCGCATCTTTGATTTTGTGTAATCCAGAGTTACATGCCCAAATGATCATAATTCCATTGGGTAAGACAAGTTCATTTCACATGCAAACACTAGTGACAAGGGCCAGACCACAAGCTCGGCAAGGTGCTTCTGATTTCATCCCTGTTACACATGGTATTTGTTTATGTTGTGATCTGTGCACACTAATCATCTTTGTTACACAGAGTTTAAATATAGGTTACTAGTATTATTTATTATTTATTAGTGGGAAAATATGTTTACCTTACTCATAATGCCAACCACAATCCCACCCAAGCCCTCAATGCTTATATCTGAGAGGGCGGAGGGCGCAATGTCCTCCGCTGAGCTCTTGGCCACACTGGTGCCTGCGCTGCTCCTGACCCGACCAGGTTGGAGCTGGCGAGCTTTCAGCAGCCTTTAGACTCAAAATTGTCACCGCGCCAAGCTGAATCTGTTGACACCCCCCCAGAATGCCAGCTAAATTGTAATTATGTGTGTGTGGTGAGTGGAAAGGTAAGGAAAAAGTTGCCACTAGGGTGTGGTCCCAAGTAAATTCTGTTCCTGTAAAGATGCTTTTATTGGCATTCGAGTCGACCTGAAAGTGTCGGTTCCGTAGCAGGGCAGAACTTTAAGGTGTTGGGTAAACCAACACACGGTTTGAGAAAAAGAAATTAATAAAAGGAAAATGAAAGTGTAAAAAAGAGAAAAAGTGTGAAAGTGAAATGGTTAGAAAAAATGGCAAAGCATGAAAAATGTTTGAAAATGTAGGAAGAAGCTGAGCTTCGAGAACGAAAGAAATTGCAAGTTGTAATGACAGATTTAAAGACTGACTCAGACGAGAAGGGAAAGGCTGAAAAATCTATCAGTAATAAACAGCACACACACGCTTCCACTCTATATCCTTCTCTTTCAGGGTTCGGCAGGCCACTTCTTAACACCGCTCCACCTCCTCCCTATGTGCCAATGAACAACGAGGAACAAAATGTTGACACCCAAGAGGAAGTCCTTTATCTATTCAGTGTCCAGAGACCACCTCCTACAGCTCCTCTTCCACGTCCGCCTGCTCGAATGACGTCACGACAGTCTCCAATTCATGCAATGGGACAACGGTCTCCATCTGGTGGGCAAACACAACACTCCACCCCTCTGAGCAGATTTGTCCCATTCTACCCATCTAAAAGTCCAGTGGCTCGGCACACCACAAAGGACAGTGTTGGTCAGATCAAAAAAAATGCCTATGACCAATGTCATGGTACCTGATGGAGAAGAACAATGGGAGGAATGGGAAAATCTGACAGTCTTTGAGTTCAAGCCTGCTGCAGAATTAGCACGATGTTGTCGGGGGGCCCTCTCAGGATGGATGCCACAAACACATGGGCAGAACATGCCTCACGCTCTTCTTTCTGCCGCCACCATGGTAAAAGGACAGGACAGCAGGAGAAAATGGAAAATCCGAAAATAAGCATATCTCAGCCCAATGCGAAAATATTGACACAGCAACATATCTACACATGATAATCATTGTAAATCACATTCCTTGGTGTAAATAAACATGGTTTAATAGATAATATCAGAATTCCAGCAAAGATGTAATGTTTACATTGTGGGACAGGGCTCTAATTTCATAGACCAGGGGGTACAGCCTGGCGCAAGTATTCCTCTGTCCCACCTCAGTCTCTCCTACCAGCAAGTAGCAAAGAGAGGGGGAGGAGTCATGACTGGGTTTAACACAAACTTCGCCAATCAAATGAGCTCAATCAAATGAGTGCAAGTTTAGTTTGCCATGGACGAAGGAGACAGCAGCAGTGTCAGACAGAGGGAAACTGATGTTCTGGTCCGGGAGGTCCAAGCTCGCAGAATAACAGACCTCCATGGGTTGATGAGGCAAAAGGAGGTTACCTATATTATTAATCAGGTTTGCCCTGACATATTGAGAACCGTTGCCCAGTGTAAAAAACGGTTCAATGATGTAAGAATAATGGCATGTAACTCTGGATTACACAAAAATCAAAGATGCGAATATGTTTGATTAACCCTCTTCTGGATCCAACTGGGAGCGTGTCCCCGCACGTGAAGAAGAAGGAGACTAGTTCAATTTAAATCAATAAAACTGATGTTAACACCATTCAACACACCGTGCTCTGCTGTTCTGCCTGCATGTTGCGTGCTATGTTGTGAAAAGCCGAATAGATCCTCACTATCTGGTGCCGAGGCTGTTTTTGGTTGGCTGAGAGAGATGTGGTCGTTAGTTTGCATCACAGTTTCAGCTGCATTAATGGAATTCCATTACATGTCACATCTGATCTGACATCAGAGGTGACGGGACAGTCAATATAGATATAAATGTATGTGCTGATTCAAGTAGTTCCATTAAACAGTGGTTGTTGTGATTATTAATTGCACTGAAATATGCTTGAAATTCTGTAAACCTGCCTGCAAGGTTTTGGTGACTGTGCGCACTGTACGCCAGTCAGCCACATTACCACTAGACTGGCTGGAGTTTTTTCTTGCTGTTTCCCAGGCGGAGATACAGTGCGTAACTGGAGCGTGTGTTTGCTCCTCTCCGTGGAACAATTGAAATAGCTCAACACATTTAATATTACAAGTGGTTTCTCTAAATTCAACAAAAAATGCTACTTTTAATAACTACTGCTGTCTCATAATTATTCATCCCCTTCATGACAAGCTTCTTTAGTTACTTATTAGAGAAACCGTTGCTGTTATGGCTTGCTGCAAATGTGATGCATAGCCAGGCACCAGCTTCTGACAGCGTTCCTGAGGAATCAGTCCATTCCGCATGAGCAAAGGTCCATGAGGAATGGGCCTTTCTTCTGAAAGTCTTGATGGACTTTGAAGTATGCTGAGGAACATTGTCCAGTTGGAAGGTCCAATGCTGCCTAAGCTTCAGCTTCCTCACAGACAGCATGATATTTTCTCCCAGGATTTCCTGATACTTGATTGAATCCATCTTACCCTCCACACGCTGCAGGTTTCCAGTGACAGAAGAAGTGAAGCAGCCCCAGAGCTTCACTGAGTCACCACCATGCTTCACTGTAGACAGGGTGTTCTTCTCAGCTTATGCTTCATTCTTCCTCCTCCAGACATACCACTGATCCATAGGCCTGAAAAGTTCCACTTTTGTTTCATTGCTCCACAGAAGAGAATCCCAAAGCCTCTTTGAACAAATTTTCTTGTGCCTTTGGGTCAGTAGTGGTGTACGTATTGGGGTTTGAGCCCTTCAGAGTTTAGTATGTGCCTTACTGTGGAAACTGAAACCTCAGTGTCTGCTGCCACCAAGTCCTGCTGCAGGTCTTTTGCAGTCAGTCGAGGGTTTTTGACCACCTGCCTCTTCAGGTGTTGATGGTAGCAGGTGTTGAGAGCTTCCTCTTTTTGCCACATTAAGGTAGAGTAGCCACTGTTCCTTTAACTTTAAACATGCAAACTATGCTTCTAACTGTATCTCTAGGAACGTTCAGTGTCTTTGCTATGTTTTTGTATCATTCTTCTTTTTTTGTTTGTGCAAGACAATGATTTCTGAACTTTTTGAATTCTTTTGACTTAGCCATATTTCTAACATGAAATCAAACATCACCATCAACAATCCAGGTATTTGAGGTGATCAGTCTCAAACAAACCTGATTGAACTAACTAATGTAATGTGTCCTCTTATGAGGGATTCTGTTCAGGCAGTTGAATAATTTTGAAACTGCAGTAGTCATTGAAATTAGAATCTATTGTTGAATTTTGATAAAAACCCTTCTAATATTACATGTATTGAACTATTTAATCTGTTTTGTGTAACTTGTTTATTGCAAACACGTGAAAAATACCAGTAAACTTTAAATGCAGTGGGGGAATTGTTAAATATTTTGGATGCAACTGCAGATTCAAATACCAGAATGAGAAAGAGATGATCTTACAGTGCAGTTACAGTAAATGAGACATCATCATTTCTCTGTAGTTGCGTTTAAAGAAGACCTTTCACTGCTCAGTTTACCCCTAATCATGTCTCTGCACATTGTAGCTGCTATCATACGCATGGAAGAACACAGATGAATATTCACTTTCATACACGCGAGCATGTCAAGTAGACTGAAAACTGCACGCCGCCAGCACACATCACACTGTCTTTGGTAACAGTGTTATGCAAATTTGCCTGCACGCACCTACAGCTGAATGCATAATGATGTGAACCATGAAGCTCTGCTTGTTCACCTTTTAAAGGCTCTCCTTATAGCCAGCAGCACATGCTGCATATTCATATGCAGACATTTAAACAGTGCAAGTATCAGAGTTGAGGAAAAACATGTGGGTGGTGTTTCGCCTCAGGTGACTAACACTTGCTGTTATTTTTATGCCTTTTTTATCTGTTCTGACTGTAGACAAATGAAACCTGACATAAATGGTTTTATATTGCATGTCTAGGATAAATTGAAAATCTCTCAAACAACATAAGTTTTGATTCAAGCAGTTTTTATTTATTGCTCAGAGCAATGTGAGTTTTTTTGATTTGTGTATAATGTGACAGACAGTGTGATTGACTGAGTTTGGACGTGTCTTTGAATTTGAGATTGAAAGACAAGAGGGTTTGCCTTAGAAAGAATGGCTGGACTTAATGTGGGCTCCTAAAAACCGACTCCTGAAGTTCAGGAAACTGACAATCATAATTGCATCCAAAATTGTAAATGTAAATGCAGTGTATAAAAACTGCACTGAATGAATGTTACCAACATTACTTGAATGAATGAGTGAATGAATGACCATATTTGCTGCAAAAGCAGTCGAAGCAAAAGAGTACTAGAAATAAGCAAGATGCCTTTGGAATCAAAAGCCCGTAATAAAAATTGGACATAGTCCGACAGTTTCCTTGATGAAGTCAATCAGAAAGTAAGAATATACTGAATAGCCACAGGTGGATGACTCTGCTCACTGCGAAAAGAACTCACTTTAAATTGAAACTATGGAAGAACTTGATTTAAAATGTCAGTAAACATTTTCCTGAGGAGTTAATGGTCTCAATCACATTTTTTTTTGGGTCAGGTATAATTTCAAGTCTTCTTCAATAGAACGGGATGTCAGTTTTGTAAGTTATGTTCCCATTTAGAAGAAAATAGATGATCAGGTTCGGCACATTTGAGTGGACAACAGTGGGATTGACATCTGGTATTGTGCAGATGTATAGCTGCCCAGTTGCAGGGGAAGTCTGTGGATGTCTGGTTGCAAAACCTCAACATGGCTCTGGTTAAATTGCAACTCGTCAGAATTTTAGCACTTAACATTTGTGTCGCCTTTACTGGAAACAACATAAGTGTAGGTGAAGGCCAGGGCTGCAAATGAGAGGACAATTCCCCAGTAAATTTCTAGAAACTTTTCGTGGGACCTTTTGTTTGGGAATTGTGGAAATATTACAGACAGGAAACTCCCCATGTGGGCTTTTATGGGAATTAATTGGAATTTATGAGAATTAACTTTTGGATAATTTATAGAATGTGTGTCATATACAAATACATTATACACATTTTGTTTTGTCAGAAGCAGCATGCAAAATAATACAATTCAAACAAACAAAGGTTCTGGAGTGGCCATCTCAGTCTCCTGATCTCAGTCATTCTGCTTTGTTAATAAGATTTACATTAAAAATAAAATACATAAAGTACATACAGAAACAATAATATAAACTGTTTTATAAAAATATGTATGTACATGACATAGAAAATAATAAGAAAGAAAATAATATATTGTTTGAATGTCATGTATGTCCTTTTTTGTTTTTTCACTGTGTAAAGCTGAGTTGCCACTGAATGCGAGAATTTCATTAGTTATAATTGTAACAAGGAGGACTCACACTCAACAGCCACTTTATTAGGCACACCTGCTCAACTGCTTGTTAATGCAAAAATCTGTATTCCCATGGCAGTAACTCGGTGCTTTTTAGGTATGTAGACATTGTCAAGATGACCTGTTGAAGTTCAAACCGAGCATCAGAATGGGGGGGACAGCGTGATTTAGGTGATTTTGGGTGTTGCATTGTTGTTGTAGTAATCTGAGTATTTCAGAAACGGCTCATCTACGTGGAATTTCACTCACAACCATATGTAGGATTTACAGAGAACTGAAAAAGAAAAAAAATCTAAAAATAAAGTGGCAAGTGGCTGGTTTTGAGAGTAAAGAATCTTTAATCTTGAAAGTGGCACTCTGCTGCCACCTGCTGTTCAGACTTTCACCACAAGCATTAGAAATGAGTAGTTCATTTTCCTCATTCCCACGCACCGCTTATCCTCCACATGAGGGTCGCAGGGCCTTGACTTTGAGACCTCTGCTCTTCAGTGAGCATAATTTCTGACTTTGACACAGAAGAGGGGGAAACATTTCCTCCCAGATAAGAAGATTTATAAATTATTACTTCCTCTACTCAAGACAAGGTTGAAAAATGGTGGAAAAAAAGCACTGTTATCATCACATTTAAAGAATGGTTTAAAATAGACTACCTCAGGAAACACAGGAAACAGCTATGGTAGTATGTGATTAAGGAATGAAATGATTAAAAAGAATGAATGAATTTAGGTGAAAGACATTCCAAACAAGATGAACAAGCCAGTGAAGAAGAAGAACAGCAACTACAACACAGCTGAGCTCTGGTGGTGAGCCGACAGATGAGCCTCATGACACTGGTGAGGCTGTGAAGACCAGCTGCTGTGCCGAGTCCTTGGTATGTGACACAGCATAGAAAGGTCATTCCAGTCCAGATGACAAACATCAAGGGAGGACGTCGCTGAAATGTGACTTAAATGAAACGTTCCATTACCTGAGAACAAATACAGAGTTCTCTGGATTTTAAATGTTAGGGCTCATGCAAGTACACTCCTCATCATACATAACACTAGGCTTCGATATTGTAACGCAAAAATGTTACATAATATATCTTTTTTTCCTCCCTCATAAAAGACCATCGCATATTGCACTCTGCTGAAGCGGATTTCACAGTCGAGTACCGTTTTGTATTTTCACATACTCTGTTGAATTGCTCCTTTCTGATCACATCGGTCACGTGAAGGAGAGACAATTGATTTCAGTTTGTCTTTTTTTTTCCTGTGAGTGGTAGCAGGGCGGGAATGTGTGTGTGTGTAACAGAAAAGCAGTATAAAGGAAGAAGAAGAAGAAGAAGAAGAAGAATGATGATGTGGCTCTTAAGAGCTGTTAACTGTATATACTGTATCAGTGACAGGGATGTACAGTATTATTGCCATGATATCAAATTTGACAACCAAGGCAAGATCCCCTGACATGACTAATGACTAATTACAGTAGCCTGAATGGGCTGCTACCTCCTTATATGCTGAAATCATTTTTTATTTTGTACAATAAAGAAAATGTGTATCTACATGTGCTGTGACATTAGAATACAAAGTACTATGTTAATTTTACTACAGAAGACACTAAATTGACCTGCAGTTTGGTACAGGGAAAAACATATATCTGTACTGGTATCAGTTATTATCCCAATATATTGGCATATTGAATATTAGCAATATATTCAATATACCGTTATGATACTGTCAAGTTGAAGCACTGTCATGCCTCTAATCCGTTGACAGCACATCACTACAATGTCTTAACATTAACCCTGCTGTTATAGGCTACATCAGATATAATTTTTCCTTTTTCTAACTGGTGCTACTCAATGTGTCTTTTCTCTTGCTGCTCTTATAACAGTTTACTGTTTTAAAAGTTTATTAAAGTGACATTTATTCGGCAAAACAATGAAGAAAGCTGAAGCAGCATTGGAAAAATGGGGGTGCATGTCAGTTTTTAAACAAAGAGGTTTTTCTGAAGCTGTCACGTTTATGCACACAGACAGAGTGATGCAGAGAGAGAGAGCATTTACATTTCTGGTCTGCAGCCAGTGAAATATTTAAAAAGACAGTGCTGTTTTCTTTGTGTTCTGCTACATGGCTTCACTCAAGCTCCCACTTTAGAAGAGTATTGCGTCCCTTTTTACATTTCGTTTGTAATTATGTGATTTTCAGACAGTGACTAATATTGTTCACTTAGAAAAAAGCACATAAACACTAACTAAGCACTTATATATAAGTACTCACTCAGTATGGCTCCAGCTACTTCAGGATTCATTTGAAAACGACTTAAATCAATATGTGTGTGCGTGTGTGCGTGTGTGTGTTCTTGTATGGGTATCTGTGAGGACCAAAGCACTTCCTAAGGGAGTGAAGACATTTTGGGAAAGTGAGGACATTGGCTGGTACTCACTTGTGATGGTTAAGGTTACGTTAAGAGGCTATAGGGGATGCATTATGTCTATGAGTGTCCTCACTGTATATGTCCTCACTCAAATATATGTGTTTGTGTGCACCTGGTTTTCCTCATGTTGTGGGGACCTACAGTAAATCTGTTTATACAGTCACATTACGGGGACTCGTCTTCCTTATGGGGACAAAAATCAAGTCCCCTTAATTTAAATTACTAGACATGTTTTAAAGTTAGGCTGAGGTTAGGGTTAGGTTAAGATTGGGATCAGGGTCAGGGCACTAGTAATTATGGTGGAAGTTAGATTAAGTCACCAGGAAATGAATTTGTCAATGAATGTACTCTGAAACCATGGAAACCAGTGTGTGTGTGTGTGTGTGTGTGTATTCCAGGTATTACTCTTGTTGTGGGGACCTAAATCTGTTTCCACAGTCACATTAATGGGGACTTGTCCTCCTTATGGGGACAGAAAGCAATTCCCCATAACATGAATAAATACAGCGTATAAGGTTAGAGTTAGTCTCCAGGAAATTACCGAAAGTCAACATAATGTCCTCTGAAGTCATGGAAACCAGCCAATGTGTGTGTGTGCAAGTAAAGTAGTGACTAAGAGACGAAAAGCAAGAGTAAACGAAGGAGCCGTGACATGTGGCAGCTTTGAATGACTGTCCTATCTCTGCTACTATTCACTCGTCACTCATGTTATTACTGCAGCATTTCCCAATAACACGGGGGCATGAGCAGACAGGGAAGAAGAAAGAAGGGGGGAAAGGATGAAAGATGAGTGTAGAGCGAGGCACAGAAGAGAGGGAGTGGCGCAGGAAGGGGGGAGCACCTCGGAGAACGGCCAGAAATCCAAAGCGAATGAGCTCAGATTGGAAAGGCGTCCTTTAGTGGCAGACCTGAGAGCAGGGAGAAGACGCAACAAGATCCAGAGCTGTGGAGGCAGATGAAGACAGAACAGCAGGGAAGCAAAATCCTGTCATAATAACAAAAAACAGAGGATTACTCTGTGAGTTGTTTGACCAGGCTGGTTTCCACAGTGTCAACATGGGTGCAGTGGTGGGCACTCTGACTATGCAAACCAAGCAGAGAAGACCATCCAGAGGTATGTCAGCACTGATCAGAGAGAGAGAGAGAGAGAGAGAGAGAGAGAGACTGAGAGGAGAGCAACAGAAAGACAGAGTAAACTGAGAGAGAGAGAGCGAGAGAGATGTCCACTGTGTTTATTTTTCCTATTTTCTACGTGTTGCACATGTGCACGTTTAACCAAAGCAAACCTTTTTTGTGTGTGTGTGTGTCAAATTTCTGTGGCATCACAACGCAGCAACGTGCATGTAATCAGTTGGCACCAAACGCTGCGTAAATGTTCAACGCAGTCGATTTAATGCAATACACTTTTATGGGGAAATATGGAGAAAACGGAAATTAAAAAAAAAAAAAACAGCCGGTGTTGTTGGCATGGAAAACAGCAGCAGCAGCAGCAACAGCTCATCCTTCCCCACCGATGCTGAGGTGTGAGGCATGACACATGTGCTGTGGGTCCTGATGGAGAGATTACAGTGTACACATGTCAGATGTCCTTGAGAACAACTAGAGAGCAAAATCACTGTCCTGGACTCTGTCTTTATGTGAGTGTGTGTGTGTGTGTGTGCGTGTGCGTGTGTGTGTGAGTGCCCGCGTGACTACTGGATGCGAATGTGAGTGAGCTCCCACAAGTGAGAAAAAAGGAGCGTATGAGGGTCCAGGCGGGAGCTTATTGTGAATTAAAACGCAGCTCACATATAATACCTCCCCGGCCTTATGCTTGAGAAGCCTGTTGTCATGGAGACTGGGTTGTAGGGGAATAAAAGAGTGAGTGAACAACACTCATGCCAGGATGAAGGATGAATGTCTATAGAAGCCAAGGCAGCAAAGAAAGCTATTACTCTCTGGTTCGCTTACAAGGTGAGGGTGATGGGAATTATCTGTTTTACTTATCAAATAAAAAAGCTTCTTCATTGCGACTGGGGGTAAAAATACACAAGGGTCAACCTCTTTCATTTTTAGCTCCATTAAAGTTTGTGCCGACGCTGAAGCAGTTAAACGGCAAGATTCCCAGGACAGGAAATAAACACAGCAGTTCAAAGAAATGTTGGATCAGAGTATAGTAACAGTACATTAATTAACAGTGCTTCATGCTGTCATAAGCATTTACTGTTAAATAATGAAACCAGCTATTTATTTATGTTATTCAGGTTCAGGAAGTTCTTGTATTATTTGAGGGTCTACAAAGCTTAGGAACTGTTACCTGACAGTAAATGCTTTTAGGTTTTATTTCAGTTTTATTCTCAGAATTCTGACTTTAATCTCAGAATGCTGCTTTTTTTTTATTTGTTACCAATAAAATATGACCCTAATCATCTTCCGTATCTTAATGATTGAGTTGTCATTCGGTGTTTGTCAGTTCTTGAAAATGTTTAACTAATGATTATATCTAATGACTACCTACTCATAAACGAATCCTTGACCATGATTAGTTAACGATCGGTTAAACAGCATGAGGTTTGATTAATATGTACTCAATAAGCAACCTTGAACTGATGATAAGTGTTTATTGTTATTATGCTTACTGACCATTATCTAAAAAGAAACTAATCATTAACAACTCAAAATTTCATCTACCTAATATAAAGTAAAATTTTACTTCATTATGAGGATTTCCTGCATTTAAGTAACAAGTGTAGGAAGTGGGTCATTTTATTTTTAAACACATAGATTTTTTTTATACACGTAACAAAGATGTCAACACAAAAACAAATTGTGATTTATTCATTAAATTCCCCAAAGTTTTCCCCACAGTCAATCAGTCAATCTGTTGCTGTATGAACACTCAGACCTGAGTATGATATTTTGAATAGCAGTTGTATGAGGTACCTAAGCATATGTTTGCCAATTTATCTCACCATTTGACTTGTCTGACTAGAAACTGAAGTTGGCAGCAATGGATCAACAACTATTATGTGCCATGATGTAAAATCGCTGATTTTCTCTGTGGATTTGGTGTGGGGAAATTAGCAGTTTATAAAATGGCACAAACTTCAAGTTCCAGCTGAGTTTAAATCAAGTGGTTATTGTTAAGATACCTTGGCCTGACGTGGGCATCGCTTTTATTAGGTAAGCCTTTTCTCCTTGTGTCCTCACTGTCAGAGGTGCTTTTTTAAGTGAGTGGAAGCCTGAAAAAAGGAACTATTCCTTTAACTTCCGCCATGTTTGCACACTGCAGATTAAAATGCCAGTTACAGCTGAAGCAATGTGGCCGATGAGTAATGATCGTCCACGGTGCCCACTGTATCCGATTGGTTCCAGTTCCAAACACTCAGACCTGCAGCGCTTATGTGTGTTTCTGTAACAGTTATCACCACCTGACACATTCTCCTAATTATCCCCTGAACATCATCGTGTGACACCTGCCTCACGGTACATGCGGACGAATGTTTACTTGCGGAGCAGCTGTTGCATCATTTATTTCAGGGGCTCTTGCCTCAAGCATCTTTACAGAGTCTGCAGCATAAAGTCCCCCTCATGTTGCTAGAGGTTACCAGTAAAGTACAAATTCAAAACCACTCACTTCATTTCACCCTTTTTTTTTTTTCATTTTTTATGAGCTTCAAACATATTTTTCAGCCCTGCTCTGCCACGTGTTGTTCTCTGTCTCTGTTTCTATTCTTCACACTCCCACCTTCTCTCTTTCTCACCCCTCCACTAATCAACACCTCTCAACTCTTTCTTTTTTTTTTTCTCACCTTCATCTGAATACATCTGTGTCTGATCACACTCGAAGGATCCCGGCAGAAAAACAAATACAGAGCGTGAAATGGCACTTCCCCTCTGACATATGATAAAAAGGTTTTTAATTCTCACTGATCTCCTTATCTCCATGACAACAGCTGTCAAGGAGATGGCAGAGGAAGATAGCAAAGCAGGATATAGCAGAAAACAAAATTATTTACATATTAGGCTTAATTACTGTACAGTATAATAACTAATTACAGTATAATGGCTGGTTATTATGGCATCAGTCTGAGTAATATCCTATATGAAACCAATATGTACCTGTGGGGACATATTGTTGCTCTGGTAGTTGAAGCCAGGACACAAATGTAAATAATTGTACTGTAGCTGTTGCGCAGCAATGGAATGGGACATTGGCAATTGCACTATAGTTTACATGAGGCCAGAATTCAAAATGCTGTCAAAAACAAAAAGTAGACTGTCTGTGAAAGACAGGGTGAAGATGTTCTGTTGTTAATTTGGTGTGTCAAGCAAAAAAAAAAAAAAAAAGTTCAAAAATAATTTTCAAAAAGCAGTATGGATTTTTTAAGTTACACACAGTGCAGATTTTGTCACAATTTCACTGACATAAGCTGTAGCACAAATGAACAAAGTGTGGGCATGCCAGTACTGCAGGTGGGAGGTGAAAGTCATTAAATATAAGAATATATTTTATATATAAGAATGTATTTTTGTAATGAAAATACCCTCATGTGGAGGATAAAGCAGTAGAAGGTAAGTGAGTGATGAGAGTGAGTTTAACATGCTTTACAACTTGTACAATATTTCAAAGAATCTAAGAAATTTGTAATAATTGAACCCTATAATTAAAGTGTATATATATGTTTCTATAATTTATTGTTGACGATTGATTAGCTGACTACCGTTTGCTAAGGAAAATGCACACAATGTGCAACCCTAGTACTAACATGTGGTTACCCTATGGAAGAAACTCAACAGTCAACCTTTTTTTCCTATTCTCTTTCTGTTGGATCTATTTTGGCATACTTTTTCTGCAGTTTCAGTCACTTCTGCTGTCGAATCAAATTCTTGACATATACATTTTCCTGCTGACTTAACGCTTTACCTGCCTTGCCGACTTTCTTTCCTGTACATTTCATATTTCTGAGGTACACTGAAGCCCCTCTATTCTTTCCTTCTCTCTTTCTCTCTCTCTCTCCTGTAGATAAGACGGATGATGAGCTGGAGATGACAATGGTGTGTCACCGGCCTGAGGGTCTTGAGCAACTGGAAGCCCAAACTAACTTCACAAAACAAGAGCTGCAGATCCTCTATCGTGGTTTCAAGAATGTAATCACACACTTTTTTTTTGTTTTTATTAGTATGAGCTTAGTTCAGGCATCACACAATATTTTTTTCATAAATGTAAAATTGTGATTACGTTTAAAAGTCATACGTAATTGAAGTTGTGGAGATTCTGCATCTGAACACCAACAAAATGAATTGTTAAATAATTGAGGCATTTCTCCAAAAACCAAAGATGTGAAAGAGGAAGCTCTCAACACCTGCTACCAGAGTCCTGAAGAGGCAGGTGGTCAAAAACCCTCGACTGACTCCAAAAGACCTGCAGCAGGACTTGGTGGCAGCAGACACTGAGGTTTCAGTTTCCACAGTAAGGCACATACTAAACTCTGAAGGGCTCAAACCCCAAGACGTACACCACTACTGACCCAAAGGCACAAGAAAAGTCAACTCCAATTTGTTCAAAACTATATAAATGAGCCAAAGAGGCTTTGGGATTCTGTTCTGTGGAGCGATGAAACAAAAGTGGAACTTTTCAGGCCTATGGATCAGTGGTATGTCTGGAGGAGGAAGAATGAAGCATAAGCATAAAAGAACACCCTGTCTACAGTGAAGCATGGTGGTGACTCAGTGATGCTCTGGGGCTGCTTCACTTCTTCTGTCACTGGAAACCTGCAGCGTGTGGAGGGTAAGATGGATTCAATCAAGTATCAGGAAATCCTGGGAGAAAATATCATGCTGTCTGTGAGGAAGCTGAAGCTTCGGCAGCATTGGATAGTAGCATACTTCAAAGTCCACCAAGGCTTGGTTTAAGAAGACGTACTGGAAGATACTAGAGTGGCCATCACAGTCACTTGAGTTAAACACCTTTGAAAATCACGGGTGGGATTTAAAAAGGTGGTTGCAGCACACAAACACAAGAATATTAGTGAACTGGAGGCCTTTGCCCATGAGGAATGGACTAAGATTCCTTAGGAATGCTGCCAGAAGCTGGTGTCAGGCTCTACAATCACATTTGCAGCAAGTCATAACAGCAAAGGCTTCTCTACTAAGTGCTAAAGACGTTTCTCATGAAGAGGTTGAATCATTTTGAGACTGTAGTAGTCATTAAAAGTGGCATTTTGTGATGAATTTGGAGAAACCACTTGTAATATTACTTGAGTTGAGCTATTTATATTGTTCTTCTTTGATTTATTGCAAACAGCTGCTGGTTTGTACAGTTTGCCAGTTTGCAACTCTACATCAATGACATGGTTACCTCTTTCAAAATAAACTTCTGGTTAAACAGGAAATGATGAACGGTCACATTAAGATACGCAATAATGAAATAAATTGCTTACTTAACACATTAATCGGCTGATGGTTATTAACACAACCTCTGCAGATTGTACAGAATATGTAAGGCTATCTATAACTATTTATCTACTTATCTGCAATCTATGTTCAGTAGTCCAGTGACCTCAACTAAGAAGTCAACCTTAATTATTCTCCTCTTTCACAGGAATGTCCGAGTGGAGTTGTAAATGAGGAGACATTTAAACACATTTACTCCCAGTTCTTCCCTCACGGAGGTAAAGTGCAATGGTTCTGAACATCTTCATACACATTTCTCTGTGAAGCTTTTTAAATATGAGACCACATACATTTATTTTGTTTGTTTCAGATGCAAGCATGTATGCACATTATCTTTTCAATGCGTTTGACACATCAAACAATGGCTCCATTAAGTTTAAGGTAGTAAAAACCTTATATTATAGTTATGTAAACTTTAATTTAATGCTTTTTACTCTTCCTGCTCCCAGAATCTGACCCTGTTCCTCTGTACTTTCCTATTGCTGCCAGGACTTTGTCATGGGGTTGTCTATACTACTGCGTGGGACCCTGAGGGAAAAGCTGGAGTGGACGTTCCACTTGTATGACATTAACAGAGACGGATACATAAACAGGGAGGTGAGAATGTGACTGTGCTCTCACTGTTTCGAGTCTCTGTATCGGTGTTTGTCCTTCAGCCGTGGTAACATACTTCTTCTCTTCCAGGAAATGACTGAGATAGTGAGGGCCATTTATGACATGATGGGAAAGTATACGTACCCTGCACTGAAGGGGGATGTCCCACAGCAGCATGTGGATGTCTTTTTCCAGGTTAGACATACAGTTAACATGAAAAGGAGGGTTTGGGTTTTTTTAAAGTGTGGTTGTTTGTCATGTGGAGTTTGTCTATCAAGAAATTCACAAATGCCTGTAACCACGCGCCTACTTATTTTCCTCTAAATGAGAACATCATTTACAAAACTGAACTCATGTTCTATTGAAGAAGACCTGAGTAACTGACACCATTAACTCATAGAAGTTTATTTTCCCACAGACTTCAATTCAAACTGACACTGGAGTCGCCCCCTGTTGGCTATTTGATATATTCTTACTTTCAAGTTGACCTCAACTGGTGAACCAAGTGTCCACTTTTTATATAGAGTTTATTGGCTTTTCTACTACAAAGTTCCAACAAGGCTAAATGTTGAGATTTTGGGAATTTCCTTGTTAAATGTTGGAGATTTTCAGGATTTCTAAAAAAAACTCTTCCAGTGACAACACACTCTGACCAATCAGTGGCCAGCCTTCTAGCATATCAGCTCAGCTCACTTGAAACCTCGCCATAGCGGGTACTAGAAAAGTACCAGGTACTATATCTACTGGAAAAGCAAAAAAATAAAAATAAATAAATAAATAAAACAGTAGAGTCGCCATGCCGAGCCAAGCCGTGCTGGAACTATGTAGTGGAAAAGCGCCATTTTGTTCACTCATTGAAATTGTGTTCACATTACCAGCACATCGGGGTCAAAGTTGTTTTTTAAATCCCATATGGTCTAGCGGTTAGGATTCCTGGTTTTCACCCAGGTGGCCCGGGTTCGACTCCCGGTATGGGAACATGTTGAATGCTTCAACATGTCTAACTCTTTCTGCAATTTCCCAGCTTGGGATTAATAAAGTATATCTATCTATCATACCTATTCAACTACAATCCAATCGCAATAAATACAGATCCGATTTGAGAATTCACATTTAGGAGCAGAAGTGTAGGAGAACGTGCTGTGACACTCTCCTCTATTGCTGGTTGGCTTTGATGTGCTGTTGGTGGAGGGTGATCGCTCATCACAAGAGTCACATGGATTCAGATAGGACAGGTCTCACTCATGTCACATGGCCATTCAACAGCTATACATGTGACCTGGAGCCACATACTTAAGTAACACAAGTCAAATCAATTAAAAAAATGGAATGTGAGTCACTTTAGCCTGGTGATGTGAATAAAGCCCGCGGTTGCAAGCTGGGACACAAGAAACAAACAAAAAAATGGTTTCAACCACTTAACAAGAGTTTCAACAAATAAAATCTATACACCTGCTAAAGTTTATGGTATCTCAAGAACATTTTTCAACTTTTTAGGGTTTTTTTAAACAGTCTTTTCTTACTGATAACTGAAGTTTGTAATCTGTTCATTCTCCTGCACCAAAGTCCATTAAGAAAATTTGCATTTTTAGCTCATGGGGACACAGGAGCTGCTGATCTTCTGTTGCCTCATTTGGGATTTGAAACCTTACTGATGGAGGCATCAGTGGATAACCAACTCATGTGCTGTGGTGTGTAATAACACTGATTTCCTGCATGTTTTTTTTTCTTCAATGAGTGAGCTGTTTACAAATTTCAGTTTCCAGTAAGAAATGTCAGTACTTGAGTCCAGTCACCTACAGCTACTACAGAAGAAGACTATGACCTGGAGGACTGAGAAGCTTCACTGATGTGTACAACCACTCGTCAGAGTCTGCAATGTTCCTTTAAATTAACACAAGAGTCAAATTATGGCCATTTATGTCACCACGGCTACTAAAACATTAATCTCTCATCACACTCCAATAGCTTCCCAAATCAAGTTCTTTTTATTGACACACTTGATGCAAGTTTTTAGATAAAGCTGATAAAGTTTTATATGATTGTTCATCAAAATTCCTGTGGTCCACAGTAACATTAATACAGAGTGATTATAACTCCATGTTGTGGTCTGGTGTGTAGTCGCCTACAGATATTTGACATTGACTCATACCATTTTCTGTCTTTCTTTTCTCTTTTTTTGCAGAAAATGGACAAAAACAAAGATGGAGTGGTGACTTTAGAGGAGTTTGTTATAGCCTGTCAGGAGGTAATTTCCTGCCCTACATCTATAATCATCTTCATTTCTTCTGTAATAGGAGTAATAGGATACATGTGCTATAAAACATGACAAATGTAAATAATACTTAAAAATGTGGCCAAAACCAATATACAGTTATTAAATTATAACTGATTATACAGTATTTCCACACTCTCACATACACTCACTGCAGCCAGCTCTTTGCCATGATAACATTTAAAATTTATCAAAATATATCTATGATATACAATAATACAATACAATTGACTATATATAGTTAATATAATATATCTATTATTTATATTTATATAGTATCATGCAATCCGATTTTGATTACATGGGGCCATGCACATGTCTTAATGCAAATGGTTGAGTATGCATTCAACAAATAGTTATGGTTTATTTAAGTCTGCTTGCATGAGCTACTGACACATTCACAGATTTTTGCCACTTCACAAAAAGCTCACCTAATAAAATCTACACCTGTGTAGAATATATTTTGAATATATTTTACCAATTGTTTTCGTTGTTAGATTGCATTTTCTGACTGTAAAAGGAAATTGGTATCACTTTGTAAATCACTCACTCCTCACACCAAAGTCCATAGAGAAAATTAACAATTTTACATCACTGCACACAGGCAGCGGTGATCCACTTCTGCCTGGATCACTTACTGCAAATATGTTTTTTGTGACTTCAGCATTTGAAATCCTTCACTCAGATTTACCTAAATGACACAAACTTACTAAACACAGCAGCAGTAGACCAGTTGTCCCCATGTTCATTTAAGAAAAAGGACACTTCTTTTCTCTGTGGCCTTTGGTGCGGTGCAGCTAGTTTAGTGCAAAATTAAATTTACATTCAGAAGAGGTTGTCTAGTGCATCATACAACACTTTCATGTTGACTTGGTACAATGGAAGTAAATGTTATAACTCTCCATGATTACATGTCTTCTCTCTCCCCAGGATGAAACCATGATGAGATCCATGCAGCTGTTTGAAAATGTGATGTAGGGCAAGTAGAAACAATGGAGACAAAGACTTGGCAAAAGAGACAACTCAGTGTGGGCGCATGTGTGTGGATGCATATGTGCATTACATCCAATCCAGTCTACAGTCATTCTACTCCTTCTACTCCCACCTCATCCAGCTGTGGTCTGGATACAGTCGAACCCACAGAGACTCAACTGAAGGGACTGGTCTGGAATGCTTTTTAGCCTCCTTGTGGCGTTTTCACCACAGAATACAAAGTGAATGAGACAGAGACATAACACACCACTCTCACTTTTGTCTCTCTGACTGAAGATTGGCTTGTTAAAGATGAAGATGCTCTGCCTATGACCAGTAAGGAGCTATTTGTTCAATCAGCAAAGAACTATTTTTTTCCCTAAAAGATAGCAGCATGTTTTGAAGGTGTTTTTTTTGCTTTAACTCCAAATGTTGCTTTGGGAATTTGGCCATAAGGATCATCTCAAGATACATCACATACTGTAAATTTGACTTGGATGTTGCTTGCCTGCTAAATCAACTTGTTTCTTGTTGTTAGGTGTCTCTTTGTGTGAAGTTATAAGAAATTTGAAACCGCACATTTCGTGGGTCTTGCATTGTATTTCATGACCCTGTCTTTCTGTTTTATGTTTGAAATATTAGTGAAAAGAAAAAAGTGGATCCATTCTTTTATACTGTATTTTTAACCTGTTTTTGCTTCTTGTGGTCAAATCAGTGTCAAAAAAAGTATTGTGAAATAAATGTAAAGGAAGATGTTGGATCGTTTTGAAGCCAAAAGGAAAAACAGATGCTCTAGTTTTGCACATGTAATCAGTGACAGACAAAATGGCAACCGAATCGCTCCCCTGACAACACAGTAGGATGGTGGCTGATTGCTTAAAAAATATCTGGATGAAATCCACTTCCTGATAAACTTACTGGCAAAATAGCACCGACTGTCAATTTCGGAATGTGATCCTGTGATGACACTGAGGACGGCTCCATCTGCACATGTGAACACGTGGCACTGTTTCCTCCATCCAATCCGTGTTGTCACACTGACGTACATACAGAAAATGTTGCCTCTGACAGATGGATTGTTTGTGAGTCATGTTGTGTTTAAAAGCACCGTAATAGAAAACTCAATGGGCTACAACGTAGTAGCACTAAAATATTACCCACTGTTGTTTTTGGAGCTGTTGTTTGCTGTGTGTTACATCTATGTGATGTCATTGTTTAGAGCAGAGCTGTTTTATGTCACAAGTAGTAAAAAAAAAAAGAAGCTAAGCCATAAAATAAATATGTACATTTTTAAATGGTTTGGATTTTTATTTTCCTTTTCCTTCTGTATTCACATTTAATCATAATTAGTGACAACAAATTCCTAAAAAAAAACAAAATAAGAAGTGAAGAAGAAACATAAAAAGCTAGTCTTCCAATCTTGTTGGTGGCAGTTACTGACAATGTCCTGTTCAAGGGCCTATTCCATCTGATCTTCCCATGGCACAGCGAGCTCCAGCATGACTACATACTTTTTGCCTCTGACACCAGGATGATGTCGAGTCTGAGGATGGTACATGCTGGGTGAACTTGAATAGTCTGGGTCACTGAAGGTGTTGGTCAACTTCCTCCTTTGCACTGGCTAGGCATCCACTGCCTCTCTGCCCCAGGAGTGCCCTTGTGAATCTAAATGGGTTGTTGATGAAGGTTGTGCATTTCTTGGCCCTTTCCCTGCGCTGCCTCCTATGGTATTGTGATTGTGATCAACATGTTGAGTATGTTTTAATCCTCTATGACAGTACACTAAACACGGTAAAATAAAAATGTTTAGTTTGTGGACAAAATATATATATATTAAACTAGCATTTTGAAATTTGGGGGAACACTTTCAGCATTTTAACACCAAACAACTAATTGATAATTTGAGGGAAAAAAATATTATATTATATTATATTATATTATATTATATTATATTATATTATATTATATTATATTCCTTTGCTTTGTCTTTGTTGCCTAAAAGATGTATGTCAGTATATGTCCACTGTCTAAGGAAAAACCTTGTTCTCATACAGGACCATACTGTTACTCTGCAATGCACCGTCGTGCCGTGGGGTGTCGCTGTGTCGCTTTTTGGCTTTGCATACAACGGAAACAGAAAGAAGACAGTAGGCGGCTGCTAGCGTGGGCCACGTTAGTCAGTGGTTAGTTACTTAGTGGTAGTCAGTCAGTCTTTCACCGCAGACGTAACGCGGGTTTTGTAGCGTTTTAACATCCACAATGAACGGCATGGACGAGGAAACAATGGCTCCACAGACGTTTCTTTACGGTGAGATGAAGTCATATGTGTGTTTGTGTGATTTAAAGCGGTGACAAAGTCTCCGTCTTAACGCGTGACTGCTGTTAGCTCTGCACGTAATAGAGAACTAAGTCGTGTAGCCGCGTCTCCTCCGTCCTCAAAATGGACAGTGACGCTCAGGTGGTCACACTAAAATGAAGTGCAAATGTATGTGTAGTTAGTGAGAGTGAAATATAAAATTGCAGGAGTTCGTAGTAGTGTGTGCCGCTGACCAGCGCCGTCACACACACACGTGGTTGATATCAACATGGCGACGCCTGCGGTGTGCGAACAGCTCTGATATACTTAATCCTTGTAACTTGGACCTTAAAATTATAATATGCACACACTAACGCATCAGTAGGTTGAAGTGAAGTGAGCATATTGACTCAAGTTTAAACTGATGCGTTTAAACACGTAGCGGGAAAAATGTCGTCGTTGGTGGAAACTCACGCGGACCACGCGGAGTCTTCTCTGATTCCAAGTGTTCAGCCATCAGCCTTCTCTGTCGCACAATGATGACACTAGTCAGTACATTTTAGAGCTGAACTACATATTCTTTCTTTAGTAATAAATCTGTTGTTTTTCTCCATCAGTCAATTAGTTTTGGTCCAGAAAATTTTGTCATTTTTCAACTATTGTTTCCCAAACCTCAAAAGAGAGACAACGTTTGTTTTAGGTGTTTGTTGTATAGGCACAACTGACGATTTTCACTGATTAATCCGTCAATTATTTTCTTGATAAATCAATTAGTTGTTGGTCTATAAAAAGGTAAATTTTCCCAGAGCTCAACATCTTCAATTGTCCTATTTCTGCAAACCAGTATTATTCATTATATCTGACTAATACACTGGTTTTGTATGGATTGTCAATCACTCTGACTTTTATGAAAATGAATTGTTGAAACAGTGTTATGGCTTGTAATATTAGTCCAAAGGTAGTATTTATGATTATTTATAAGTGTTAATCAAGTCAGCATGTAAAAAGGAGAAAATGTGATGTTTAGACCATCGAATGAAGCATTATATTTACATGATATATTTATTATATTTATTTATTGGAACTTACACAGTACTATGTACATGACTGATTTACTGTGAAACAAATGGGACTAAAGTGCAATGAACAGTAAAAGTAGCTGCATTTTGAGTCGCGGCCATCTTGGAATCTCATGTCATAGTTGGAGAGGTCGCGCCGACTTTTCGAGGTGGTAATCCAGAGATTAAATGCTTTAAGCTTGATTGCTGTTGTTGGACTGTTTGTGTTATTTGGTTAGTTGATTACATTTGATCTCTTTGTAACAGGATGTGTGTTGGAAGCTGGAAAAGAGGTGGAGTTCAATCCTGACGATGATGACTTTGAGCATCAGCTAGATCTCAGGATGGTAAGTGATGGTGATGTGCATGATATTCATTCATTGTCTTCCACTTCACCTTCCACATGAGGGTTGTGGGGTGGCTGTTGCCAGTCCCAGCTGACAAAGGGCAAAAACCTGGGTACACCTTGGACGGGCTGCCATCGCAGGGCATCATAGAGACAAACCATTCACTCTCATACACACACACCTATTGTCAATTTATAACAGAGGTCTCAAATAGGGCTGCAACGATTCCTCGAGTAACTCGATTACAAAAAATGATCAAGGAATTTCCTCTGCCACAACGTGCTCATGTTTCGCATGGATTCTTTTTAGTGTGATACAACGTGCTTACGTCACAGACTAATCGTCCCCTACAACGCGGAAGAAGACGGAAGCAGGCTTTGGGTAACGTGTGTGGACAGTTTAGCTGTACAGAATGGCAGGCGCCGGGGCCGAAAACGGTGAATACAGCGAAAATGAGCAAATGCAGCAAAGCGAAAGTAATAGGAGGAATAGGATAAAAGTGTGTTTTATCAGATTACTCTATGAATCAATGGAATATTTGATAGAATACTCGATTACCAAAATATTCGATAGCTGCAGCCCTAGTCTCAAAACCATGAGCCACATGCATCCCCCTCCCCCAATCAGTTTTATGTGGCACACCACTTGATATCAATAATGGGAACTGACCCAGGCAAGAGGTTTAACACCACCTCACATGGTCAGTCCTTAGTGTGCTTAAATAAAACGACAGATCTACCATACAAGCATCCAGTGTGAAATCACTTGTGTGGTGACGAATCTAACTTTTTTTTTTGTCTGAGTCGATTGCATTTTTCTGTCTGATGCCCCAAGCTAGAGTGAATTCTAGTTGATAGAACTTTGGTTAAAAATAACGTGCATTTCATGTATAACATGTATAAACTACCCATGGAAGGCTATAAAGCAAACCTTGTCACAGGTATTTCAGGACTCGAATGGAACATTGTTTGAAAGATTTGACTATTGTGGTTGCCATCGCCTCACACACCTACAGTGATTGTGTCCACCTCTCACAGCTATGGCAGTGTGTTAAATCATGGTCTGGCTGCCACTGAACATGGCAATCATGGTCAAGTGAAGTGGCAGTGGATTATTTATTTATTTTTTTTGATGCTAGTGATAGCCAGATTTACTGATCAATGCATCAGTGTTAACAGTTTTATCTTGATGAGCAGTTAACAGAATAAGAAATTTAATTGTATGTACCTAATCATAGACATTCCTTAATGACAGGCACCTTTGCCTCTTTCGTTTTTCTCCAGTAGTGAGGCAGTTCACTGTTTGTCATAAAATGCAGGAGAATTTATTGTTTTCATTTCTTGAATTAGGGCTGGGTCACACATTCCCCATGTGTACAGAAATCTGATGTAAATTTTCGCTGTCCATATCAGGTCCCATCGTATTGCTTTGACAGTTGACGATCAGCAGAAGGTTTTAACAGATAACATTTAAATTCTTTGGACTATAAATGCAAAAGTGGTCATTTTGTCCTTTTGAATTTTTATCTGTAGGCCTGTGTGGACTCCACCACAAAAGATGAACTTCACACAGTGGAAGTGGAAGGACACGATGCAGAGGGTCAGAAAGTCACAGCAGCCCTGGTTTCACTTAAGCCTTCGACCCTGCCCAGTGTGAGTAAACGTCCTCTTCTCAACGTGCTGAGAACTGTAGTTCTTTTGTTCCGTGAAACGCATTAACTGCCACTCTAGGCGTAATTCACTTATTTTAACTCTTCTCACAGGTTTGTCTCGGAAGTTTTACAATCACACCCCCTGCGGTTTTCCGTTTGAAGGCTGGTTCTGGTCCAATCCATATCAGTGGACAACACCTCGTCAGTAAGTATTTGTTAGAAGAAAGTTTGGTGGGGAGCTTACTAAAACAGAAAGATGTCATCAAAACTGAGTGGAAGAAGAGAGTCTAACATTTTTGAATGACTTTTGAAGTGATGGAAGCTGATCAGTCTTTTGATGAGGATGATGAAGATGATGAAGAGGAAGAGGGAGAGGCTGTGATAACATCAAAGAAAAGACCTGCTTCCTCTCCTGCACTTAAATCTCTGGTTTGTTTTCTCTATATTCACATGTAATATATCTTGTTGAATAAAGGCAAGTGCCCCATAAAGTATCTTCTAAAAATGTGCCACAATTGACACGACCGCAACCCACAATTTATCTCCTTTCAGAAAAAAATGAAAATGGAAGTAGATGATGACGACGACGAGGATGAAGATGATGATGAGGATGAGTGAGTGTCTGACCTCTTCCCATTTTAGGGAAATGTTATTCAGTTGGTTGCAATATGTAACTTGACCACTAGATGTCATAAATCCCTACACACTGATCCTGTAATAGCCTGCCACTGGCATCAGTTCTGTCCCCCTTTTTTCATTAAAAACATAAAAAGGGGCATGGTGGTGTGTAGCTCAGGTTAGGGTTGTTCTGTGCTAACCCTTGCACAGAACAAGCATCTCTTTGCTTTTCTTTTTGTGAAAGACTGTAGGGCTGGAAAATAATTATTTATTATTTTCTTTGTTCTGCCCACTTCTTGGCATGTGGTATTCACTTCTATGGTTCCAATTCTTAATTCTGTTCTTTCAGGGATGATGATGATGATGATGAGGAGAGCGAGGAGGAAGAATCACCTGTTAAGGTAATGAACAGGATTTACATTTGGTCTTGCAGGCAGTAGTGAAATGTCCCACGGTACCTTATTTTCTGAATGTGTGTGTTTTTGTTTTTTTTTTTTTAATATAGGCCAAACCAACACCAGCCAAACAGTCAGCTGCTGCTCAGAATGGCAAGAGTCCAAAACCCAACACACCAGCTGCAAAGCAGGTAACTATTAGTTTGCATGAAGTGGACAATTTCTTTTCCACTAAATAGTTTGCATGCAATGTGTTTACGAAATAATTGATGTTCCATGTATTTTATTTGAATTTGTCCATTTTATAAAGTGACCGTTTTCATGTTCTTAATAGGAAAAGACTCCTAAAGGCAAAGGTGAGAAGTCACCTAAAACTCCACCTACTCCCAAAGCAAACCTAACACTTCCTGAGATTAAAGTGAAGTTAATGGAGGCAGTGAAGAAGGTTTGTAGTTTTTTTTACTATTCCTCTGTGTGTTTAACAGTTTTATTTTGATACTTGTTTTGTTTTAATTCTGTTTACAAATTAGCGATAATGAATAATTGTGTCTTTTTACAGGGAGTGACGTTACCTAAACTTCAGCCCAAGTTTGAGAACTTTTTAAAGAATGGATATAAAGTCTCAGAGGCCAAGGTACAGTACTGTGTTTAGGTTTCTCCTGGTTCATGTTATACAGGTGGGCGATATACTGTATATCATTTTAGTATTGTGATTTTTGTTTTAACGATTTCCAAGTTGAGTATTTAAATGACTTTGCAAAAGCTAATGAATGCACGTTAACTCAACACATTGGCTAAATGTGTGCAGCAAAAGTCCTCCTCACTGCAGCAGTGAGCACTGAGCAGCAGGATTCAGGTCACATGACCACTAGTAGACTCATGGGGACTTTGAAAAGCACTTTGTTTTGCCAATATCACCCACCCCTGAAGACACTTGGTGAATATATTTGGTGATGCTGATGCTCACCTGGTTATCCTACTAAATCTTATTAAAAGTAGTACAGAAATAATTGGAAACTGATTTTTCTAGAATCAAATTCAGATGTATTTATAGAAAGAAAAGTAAATTGATTCTACCACAGGTAAACCAGTAAATACTTAATTTTCATAATTTTTTACCTAGAAGGAAATGACAAAAGAAATGCAGAAAGAGCCGATTTGTTTTCTGGTTTTAAACCATCATGTTTTGATGTTTTCTCTCAGGATGTTGCTGAGCTTTGGAAGTGGAGACAGGCGCTGAAGGAAACTAAATAACAGCACAAATAAACATCATTAGTTTTATTCTCTTTTTATGACTTGTTTATATCCACTCGCAAACCATCAAAAAGCCAAACTCAAATCCCTTCCACTTGACATGAGTCCGTTCAATCTGACTCGGCTGCGTCCTGTATAACGACACTGGATCAGCAGAGAAATACTTCAATTTGTCTAATAAACCCCATGAGAACCAGCTTTCAAAATTGCAGCTTTGTAAATGTGTAAATAAAATTGTTTTCAGGAGCATTTTTATGCAGGGACAATAAAACGTGCATCTGTCATTTAGTGGAAAAGCACACATAAGACGAATAAAGAAGCATTTTCCCATTCACAAATGAACAACCACCCACTCGAGAACCAATATGAAACAAGTGCAGCAGCCCACACTTCAACATTAGTCCAAATGCTTTGTTGCCTTGACTACTGATGTCCAATAGGCCAAAGGGTAAAAACTGAGTTAATTAATTTTCAAACAACTTGTTTTTATGAGTCTTCTAAAACTGCAAAACGTCCTTGTATGTATTGTCCGAAGATAAAAGCACACCTGTCAAAGTTAACTGAATCGACACATTCTGTCCTTTTTACATTTGTTGATGAAGTTGACTGAAAAGTGTTGTCTGTGTTTCAACTCTGAAGGCAGATCATTCCATGATTCCATGTTTATGAGAAACAAGTTTGTCTTGAAATGTGCTTTTGGTTTGGATGGACTCTTCCAAGATTAATTAAATAAAACATAATTTGGATCTTTTGCTGGTGTTTCTCATGTGATACAGTCACAGTGACCTTTTACAATGAGACTGCATGAATGAACATTAGTAAGTGCTGTAGTTAGAAACTGTTTTACCTAAACATTGAATGTTCAGGTTAAGTTTTTCATTCATTATTCAAGGTTTATTAAGCTCAACACAGTCATCACTGCTTATGAACGTACTGAATAGGTATTGACTATTATTAAGCGTGTATTAACCAGTGTTAACCTTTAATGCACCTCATTGTAAAGCAAGGTGAAAAGTGGGATACACGTTTTGGACACGTCACCTATCCATCGCAGGGCAAACACACTTACACCAATGGTCAACGAGTGTCCAGTTAACTGCCGTCTCCATTTTGACAATTAAACATTTGCCTCAGTTGGTACACTTATGTGACTATATTTGATTTTTATACTTTTTAAACAGAGGGAGATTTATTTTTTTTAAATGTTTGGGTTTTTTTTTCATGGCATCAATTCAACTTGATTAATAAAACACCTTAAAACAACCACAATGGACAACAACCATACTATATATAGTATGGTATAGTAAAGTGTTTTTTTTAATATATATATATATATATATAAAAAACGCTTCAACTTAAATTGTGTCAAAGACAAAAGGAGAAGAGATTTAAAGCAGACCTGGGAAGGGAAAGGCCTGTTTAATATGCATCGGCAGGTCAGTCCACAGTTGAGCCGCTGCAGCAAAAGCACATTCCCCTCTGAGCTCGTGTTTACTCGGGTACACTCAGGAGTGGCTGATCAGCTGACCCGAGTGAGAGGGTGGATATGTGAGGATGTAGTCGCTCACAGAGATAAGGCCATTAAGGGATGCAAAAACAAATATAGGTTCAAAGAAACGTGTGTGCGGCCTCCAAAGCCTTGTGGCATTCACGGCAGAAAAGCTCGATTGGTTTTGTTTAAATGCAAATTGTTCGAGGGGTATGTCCTTGGATTTTTGAAGTAACGACTGTGAGACATTATTTTCGCTTCTTGCTATTCTCCACCTTTTTGATCTCCTTTCTCTATGTGATTGATTGACAGTCGAGGCCCAAGAGGGAGGGGGCATCGGCCCTTGGCTCTAATTGGTCCAGCCCAGAATCAATGGGCCGATCTACCAGTTTTGTGTACCAATAGGTATCATGACTAATATCATTACTAATACTACTACTTTAGTAAAAAAAAAAAGCCCAGTGGGCCAATGGCCAGCCCAGCAGTGTGTGTATCTGACTGTGTTCTGTAAGAGTTGGTGATTTACTAATGTCTCACAGTTGTTACTTCAAAAATCCAAGGACATACCCCTCGAACAATTGGCATGTCTGGGCCTCAGCTGTCAATTTGTCATATAGAGAGAGGAGATCGAAAAGATGGAGAATAGCAAGAAGCAGAAAGGAGGCGCAGAGAAAATTAGAGAGGGAAAAAGTGACGAGCCCTTCAGGCAGGTGCTGCGAAGTGTGTTAGAATAAGAGAGATGTTTGCTGGTGGTTATGGCTGAGCTTCATAACCCCCAGCGCAGGTAACGATGGCGGAGGTGGCCGTCAGGTGGATGAGGGGAAGGGGAGGCAGGAGGGGAATCTGCACCTCAGCTAAGAAGTGATGAACTGCAGTCTACCTGGGTCAGATGCGAATCGAGTCTGCGTGTAGTTTATTTCCGTTGTATATGACGGAACTACAAGTACTGTAATCATATTAGTAAGTCCCTCAAGTGTTATTCTGTCATTTATTCATTTTAATATTCATCAACAAACTAGACCGAGCAGCCTTTTTGGTTTCCACTAAGTACTGTATAGAATGACAGGATCGTGTAGGTTTACGTTTATTAGACAAATAAACACAGCACATATACACCAACGAGGCAGTGTATAAGCAGTGTCACAAGAAAGTTTGTTTTCATTCATAGGCTTCATTGTCTTTTCCATCAATAACTGGTGGGCCGGTCTCGGTTTTTTTTATCCCAGTCCAGACCTGCACACACCTTTAGACATTTCACACGTTTAGATGGAAATACACACACTCCTTCCTCGTGTTTTCTGTAGCTGTGTCCCATTTTTATTACGGCTGCAAGTTTGAAGGAGAAAAGCGTGAAGAAGACGTGAAGTGTTTCTGGATCATGTTCACATATGGCTTCCTGTTCTTTACATGATCCAGCTTTAACTTACAGTTGTGGATCGTACGGTGAACTGTGTTCAAAGACAGTGATTTCCTGAGCCCATGCAGTGATTGCCATGCAGTTTTGACCTTTGACCTTGTCTCTTGCACACACAGATTCCTCCTGATTCTCTGAAGCTTTTGATGATATATGTGGCTTGTGGGATGTTCAACATCTTTGCAATTTTATGTTGGGAAACAATTTTTTGTTTGCCTTTTCCAACTTTTTAGAGATTTGTTGCTGCCATCAAGTTGTTCTACTGGGAGTAAATTATGAGATGTGCAAGCCACTGCATTCTGTTTTTGTTTACATTTTACAGTGTCCCAACTTTAATGGAATTGGGGTTGGAGAATAACAGGTTTGACCAGGTCAAAGGTAGAACAAACATGGTTGAACTATTTAACTTTTCTCTTTAATCCACGTATGTAAATTCGTCAGAACTAAACCCTGTTTAAAAAAAATAAAAACATTTACAAGGACATAAAAATGAGAAGGAGCCGACGATTTGCGTGACAATTCAAATTGGTCCATCTGCAGCCACAGACTCAAGTAACGACACGCCCCCCCCCACAAAATGACACGCCCCCTTGTACTGGTATTGAAACTTCATTTGTACACGTATCTCGCGGACGCTCATTCACATGGGACCTTTACCCCAGTGTCGGACAGTAAAAGAGGAGGATATAGTATATGTGCTGACATTTATGAACACAAATATGTATTTTGTATTAATTCAGGGAAATATTAAACTTACTTTTTGTTTACTCCGGTGTTTGAAAGTAAAAGGGAAGGGCATAATGCTCGTGGAGACATTTTTTAAACACAAAAATGTACTACTTGTATGCATTCTGTGAATAATTAAACTCACTTCTGAGAAGACAAGTGGGACAGGCCACGGCACGATGCTGTGACTGCACACTTGGAGGGTGTAACCTAGATTGTTGGGACACAGCTTTACCGTCAGCTGTGATCCATTTCTTTCACTCCCGCTTCCTTTTCCACTTTTATCATCACTTGCTCCTTGCAGGCCAGTCCCTGATTAGTTGCACCTGTTTTTCATTATACTCTCCACTCTGAATGAGCCTGCACATTTTATTACATGTGGATTTTGTCCGAAAAACTGCAACAGCACGAAAGAAAAGCTTCCGGTGCAGTGTTTCTCTGAGTGTTGGCTTGTTTTACTTGCACATTACTGAGAAATGTGTCGGCACCGTGATTCAGCAAAGATGTGTTGATTTCCATAATGTATCAGACAAATTCACAGTTGCTTTAAAATGACTTGTATCTTTTAGAATATAGTATTTACCAGTGTAACGTTTTCTGACTAGAAACTAAAGTTTGTAGCTTAGTAGATCACTCACTCCACCAAATTCCATTAAGAAAAAGCAGTGTTTTTTTACATCAACACCACATGGGAGTTTCTGATCCACTACTCCCTCCATCAGTAAGTGCAAATTCTTTATTTTGCGACTTGAGTGTATGCAATCCTTTGTTCGGTTCACCTTAGTGACACAAACGTACCAAAAATTGCTCCATGTGTCCCAGAAAGCTAAAAATGTGGAATTTGGTGTGGAGGAGTGAGCAGTTTCCAAACTCAAGAGTCTGGGGAGTAAAAAAAAGCAGTTTGAATGGAAGGTAAAGTGTCATACATATTGAGATAATATAAATTTAACAAATATTTTCTTGTGGCTAAATTTGATTTAAATGGGAGTGTACATTCCTGTGAGGTGGTGCACAGTGATAGAGGCCAGCAGGGGGCGCACACAGCTCGGTCAGTGCCAACTAGGGTTCGGGTTAGGGTTAGTGTTTGTAATACCCTTATAACCAAACTTTAAAGAAAACATAAGTCTCATTTTAAGATATTTTTGTGACATAAAATATTGGTTTTAAAAGACTGTTGTGACTGTAGGTATAATCTTGGTGCAAGAAAGAACATAATGATACAGACTGCTGAAACCTGATTGAGGGACATATTTGTTTAGACTCTAAAAATGGAGTTTTAAATGTTGATAACCACTGAGATTGTATTATTGCATTGGAATAGAATTTAACCGACAAATCTGAATTGATTCAGAGTTTTAACCTTGTGACTAAGCTATCAAGGCTTTCTGACCAAATCACTAATTTCATATGTATATTGAAATACATCACTGTACTATTGGCAACATATTGCATATGAACTTTATCAGTATGTATATATTTGAGCCTGTTTAAAGTACCAATTATTCTCATCCTATTTATAATTTTTTAACATTTTTTTAATCTGTATTTATTCTGTTAGGTTAGAGAAAAAAATCCACTTTTATCAATCTTTAAACTGATTTAAACATTTAACATCAATTTTAAGATGAACAATTTTGTATATAAAAAAAAAAAAAAAACTTTCCAGAACCCAGAACTAATATTTTTCACTTTTATTTTATGTACAACAATAACTCTGCAAATCACAAGTTTTTAAAAACAGAAAATTTGACAGCTATTGTAAATAATTAAAAAAATGATCAGAAGCCAAGCCCGTTTACACAAACAGTAATCAGATGCAGAACATGTTGAGAAATGGCTCACATTTCTCATGCTGTATGTTAAAAAAACAAACAAAAAAAAACTATATTTGGCAATAGTGAGCGGAAAGCTGTCGTGTATATCAAAACGTCACTCAGCATGTGATTAACACAAACTAGTCTACAGTGTTGTCAATGATTTTTCTTGTTCATGTAAATGGGACAGAAAACATGGAAAGAAATTGTTTATCGGATGATGAAGCCTTCACATAAATAAATGGCTCACAAGTCATCCACTGTCATGTCTGATTTCTGCTCAGTGCATTCAAGCCATCTTCCAAACACATGTACTCTAATGCAGCCTGTCAAATGGTCACCACATAATGCGTTGAACAATAAAATGGTGTTTAACTTAGTGCTTTACATGTGTCCGCTGAGTGGAAAGTACATCACTCTGCAGTTTCAGGCAAGGCCGGTGAGCAAATTCTTACAAGTAAACGGGTAATATTTAAAACTTATATTCATCTGTTAAAATATTACAGTAACATCACAGGGAAACCCTGACGCAACTAAATACAAAATAAAAAAGCGCCTCCTGAATACAGCATTTCAAAGTTTCAATCTCTCAGTCTGAGTGGACAAGCAAGAGGGTCAAAGTGTTCCTTCAGCTTCTAATGCTGAGTCCTGTTACGCTTAAACATACTCCTTGCTGCTTGGGGGTCTGGAGATGGGATACTTGGGCGTGGATTTGTCTCGCGGGCAGGATGCTGCCAGCATACCTCCTCCCACGACAGCCAGGAAAGCTCCAGCCCAGGCAATGAAGATGGCAGATCCAAACTCATACCTAAAAACAGAAATAGCTCATTATTAAAAGAGCAAAAATAGATAGAAAGAGCCCTCTGCTTCATTTATTATATCAGCAATTGCATAGCACATGTACGTTTGGATAAAGAAGAGGGTTTGAAGACAAGGTTTGTTTCTAGCAAAAACTGATTTCATGTTTTAGAAACATTTTAGGAATTTAAAGTACATTTTCATCAGAATAATATTGTGAGCTGTAATTATTTTGGTCAGGATAATTGTGACATCTCGTCCAATGACAACTGGAGACAATCTATTCTGCTAAAGGAAGAAGTGGAAGCTATTGGACAAATCTTGCAGTTTCCTCAGTGAAGTCAATCAGAAAGTAATAATATAATCAACAGCCACCAGGGGGAGAATCTAGATGGAAGTTTATTGAAATTAGCTTCTACTTCTCACTTGAATCATACCGCCAATCACTGGTTTCACAGCTTAAACAGAACATGTCTATTTTTGTCTATTTTGTTGCATTTTAGAAGAACATAGAGAGTGAAGTACTTTCTGAATGTTCAGTTTCAGAATATAAACAGGGAGTCAGCTAATGCAATTCTGGAACCTTCACAAGGGTGACCATTACAAGTGGTTTCCACTTTGTGCAATTTCATTTCATAGAAATTACAAAACAAATGTATCCACCACAGTAGTGTGCACCCGTCAGTGTAACTTACTTGGTATTGACAGGTGTGAAAGGGTTGTAGAAGGCGGTGATAATGTCGTGGGCGTACCAGGAGCAGGCAACAATGGAACACAAAGCTGCAGGAGAGTAAACATCATGAAGAAAATTACTGCTGAAACTGTTATACATCCAGGGAAAAAGAAAACACTAACAAGATTCTAATTATTTATTCATTACCTCCAACCAGGATGATAACGCCACCAGCCATAGCAATGCGAGCCTTGCGCACTTTGTCGTCTCCTCCACAGGTGGTGCACTTCATTCCCATGACCGCAGCACCTAAACCTGCCAGCGTTACTATAATACTGACAATCATGAGGGCACGGGTTGCCTGGAGGGCACCTGGGTGAAAAGCACAGGATAAAGTTTATCATCAGTTGTGACAAATATCAAATTACTATCATTAACAGTCTGGACATTTTGACAAATGATGTGGCCAAATAAAGTCATGGAATTAAAATCTGCAATTTTTGTGAACATAACACTTCTGTTTTAGGCAAGTTTGCATTTAAAGTGCTTCAAACAAGCTCTGTGCATGTGGAACAGACTAACTTCTGTCTCCTGTGCCTCATTGCCACTCCCTGTATCAATGCACAAAGAGAACTGGCTCTAACCGGAAGACCAAAGAATCCCTGGAGGAGGGGGGTTGTAGGTGGCGTAGTCAGTGTGTGGGAGCGTGCAAGTCTTAAAACAGGTCTAACCAGGTTTCGGGTTTCATTACACCGTAGACACTCCCAATTCCAGCTCCTCACAGCCCGCTTTTCAGCAGGTGGATGTTTTAGAAATGCAGGCTACTCTAGAATGTGTAAAATGGCTGATGTGGCTTTAAAAATATTTAGAATGTTCATAGTCTTAACCTTTTTTTATACTGTTTTGGTGTCATGTGATATATATTAAAAAAGTATATTTATATTAAAAAAGTGTATTTATAAATTCTGAGCAGGTGTTTCTGAATAATAGAGTAAAAGTTCTTTGAGTAAATGTCTAAAGAGGTAATAAGCATTGTGATAGATAATCTACATCAGGGGTTTTGATAGTTCAGAAAAAAAAAGTTATTCTTGTAAAAAAATGGCCTCGTCAACAAGTACCGAAGAGCTGTATCATCATTTTAGCAAACATAGTGGATCAAGATGGAGACATGCACAGAGGAACCCATAGGCAGTTGATGCCTGAGGGCAGCAAGGCAGCCAATTGAATTTTGAAACATGTCCAATTAAAAAAAGATTTTCAACCGTCATGCTACCATTGACCCATTTAGCTACTAGCATTATGATACCACACAGGAAGATGCAGCAGCTACAACAGGAAAGGAGTTATGACCGATGTTGACATTAAACATATTTTTTCTTCACGTATTTCTCACCGACACAATTATCAAATAACCAATTCAGCTCAGTTGGTTATTTTAGCCACTGAATTAAAACATGAAAGGAAACGGTGCTCATGACAGTTTAATCTGTGTATTATGAGCTCAAATGTTTAGAATAATTACAGTCTAAGCACCATGTAATGTGATTTTTAAGACTTTTGGATGAAATAGTACATAGTTTATGGATCCACAGAGCAGGGAGTCACAGTTCTATGCCTTTATCCTACAGGCCATAAACAAAGCATCTGTTTGTCAGCCTGATTCTGATATGTTGACTAAACATTGGCCCATAGAGGTGTTGTTTAACCAACTACCTCCAACTATCTGTGAAATGCAAGACTTACAATACAGGGTTGTATTCACACATGCAGGAGAAGGGGACTGGATCTAATCATTGCCTAGGTGAAAAAGTAATACACACTAATGCTGCAACTAATTATCTCATACTGAATTAACCAGTAACTATTTTAATAATTGATTAATGAGTTGTTTTGCCTAACAAAAAGTCAGTTTTGTGATTTTTTTTTTTTTAACATTTTCTGATGAATGAACCAAAACAAGTATTCATTGATTCATCAAATTAAGTGGACTTTCTAGGATACATTTAGCAGATGATAACAAAGCAAATGAGGCCGATAAACACGGCTATAAACACAGGAAGTACATTTAAAACTGGTGGGAATGAAAGAGAAGTTAATATGTGACAAAACCGGTTAACCCAAGCAACAGTCGTCTAGGAACAGGTCACAAAGGCCTTGAAGGGAGGAACTATTACGACTATGTTCTCCAAATAAAAGAAAATATTAATTGGACTACTTTAATCCGTCTTCAAGCCAAGAAATACTTCAGCTTATACATTATTTTACATTTGTACCACACAGCGGAATGAGTTTAAGAAAAAAAGTCAATTGGCCTTTTCATAAAGACAAACCACCTACTGAAATATAACTTTTTAAATAATTTGATACTAATTGTGTGACTTACTGTTGAGCTGCAGGATGGAGTCATAGACTTTGCACTGGATTTGGCCCGTGCTCTGGAAGGCACAGGACATCCACAGTCCTTCATACATGGCCACGGCTGTGATGATGTTATCCCCGACATATGCGGACATCTTCCACTGAGGCAAAATGGTGCCAATTATCAATCCAATGACGCCCAGGAGGGTCAGGACGAAGCCCAGGAGCTGCAGACCCTTGTTGGCCATCTTTCTTTTTTTCCCCCTCTTTACTACTTCAACGACTTAAATAAGAAGAAGGAAGGTCGACGTCCACCTGCTGTTAAGGCACAAACCAAAACCTCTTGTAGCTAAACTCGCCTTGTTGTTGATTAACTACCTTCTTTACCTGTCGCTGTTGCCCTATTCCTTAAGTTTCTGAACGTACGCGAGCAAAAAAAAAAGTGTTATAGTTCGGTGAATGCGCTCCTTTCTTCTTCCTCTTCACGCACCTGTTCCTCAGCCGCACCTTGAAATGAGCCGGAAGAGCGGGGACGAGCTTTTTTAGGCGGTTTCTGTTACAGGTGGGTGGGCGGGGCCGCGCACGCAGTTTCGACTCCAGTGGCGCCGACGAGAAAAGCTGAGGTTTCGTCATGTCATTTCCGCACTGACACGGTCAGAGATACATGACAAAAACTACATGAAAAAAACAAACAAACATATATATATATATATATATATATATATATATAAACCACAACAGACTCTCAACAAGTAAAAAGCTGTCACCAACATTTTGGTTTGTGTACTTATTAATAAATAATATTTAAGCCACAAAAGAGAAAAATAAAAATGTATGGCCAGGATTTTAGCTATATATATATATATATATATATATATATAAACTATATAAGTAATGTAAAAATAAACGAATAAAAAATAAGTCATGCATAAGAATAACATTTATGGTAAATGAAACTTATTTAGTCTAGAACATAACTCGGAAATGCTGGTGAAAACACACAGACATTCAAGTCTGTGTTTCTTAAGGCTGGTCATCTGCTCCCAGGTTTCTGCTGCCTAGTCAAACAAACCTGGCTTCTTCCATGTGCCTTTCATGCATGCTGGAAGAGCGTGTGAGCAGCTCCTCCTGTGGCCTCTGTTACAGGGCAAAATATGTGGCATTTTTAATGTCACACTGAGTTGTGTTAATGCTATATACCTCTAGTGTTCTAAATATGCCAGCTAATTATGTAAATCACAAGCCCAACTAACATTAGTGTGTCCTCACTGCTGACCGTACTGTTACTTTACAGAATAAATTAAAACATTTCTACTAAACTTTGCAATGGTAAAAAAGGGACAAAGGGACAAAACACCCAGCAGTTATGGCAGTGACAGTTATATAACATTTGAAAAGATCAATGTACTTTACAACAGAAGGCAAAAAAATGTATAAAAACAAATAGAGAACACAAAGTGCAAACATAAGGCACAGTCATTCATACCGCAAGAACATGAAGGCACACACAAAAGCAAAGCACAATACGCAGCATTTAATTTAAGGCTTGGGAGCAAAGGTTAACATATATTACTCTTAGATTTCAACTGTAGTGATGGATCTCTGGTTAACAGGTAGCTTGCGCCACAGTCAACGCACGCAATAACTAAAGGCTGGTGTATTACATGTTGTGTGATATTGATGCACTGTTATGCCACATGTAATGCAAAAAATAGGTATGTTCTAATACATTTATTAATGTCTGACCATGGAAAAGTGTAAAAGAAACAGTGTCATCAAACTGCACTTTTTCAGGCTGTTGTCCAAGATCTTCATTTAATCACGAATGTAGTATATTTTCTCTAAGCCCCAGAAGGCTGTGCAGTAAAGGTCAAACAGGAAAGAATGGAAAATTAGATTAACATCAGCAGAAGCTGAGTGGGAAATTAGCTTTCATATAACGATATAACGACACGCGCACCATCAACAGGTTCTCTTGTTGTTAGACATAATATATTATATAACCTAGTTTCATTATACACAAAATGAGAAATTAATATTTTAACATTATCATCCTGTGAGCACAAATAAAATACACAACTGGAAACTGGACCAAGGTTCTATTATTTAATTTGTTAGTTATTTATTTTCTCGAATCTCATCGCTTTAAAAAAGTGTTATTATACCAGGGTTTTTTTTTGTTTTGTTTTTTTGTATTTTATAGTTTAATATTACAACTGTACATTTTGTCACACAAATAATACTGCTTGCTTCTCAGTATAGTGCACTAAGAGTATGGTGTGAATTTTATGTTCAAAAGGGCAGGAGAAGTAAAGTGAATTGAACTTCACTCCTGCCACACAGGAAGTACAGTACATTTCACCCAACAAACAACAGCAGGAGTGACTCATAGACACTTACAAACCCTAATTCCAATGAAGTTCAGATGTAAAATCAGAATGGTTGCAGATCATTTTTGACCTCTATTCAATTGAGTGCACTTCAAAGAGAAGACATTTAGCGTTCAAACTGATAAATATTGTTTTTTTGCAAATATTCACTCATTTTGAATTTGATCCCTGCTGTCGATTGCAAAAAAAGTTTGAACAGGGGCAACAAAAGACTTAAGGAACACTAAAAGTACACCTGTTTTCCACATGTAAACAGGTGAAGAAACATCAGGTGAGTGTCTTGATTGGGTATGAAAGGAGCATCCCTGAAAGGCTCAGTCATTCATAAGCAAGGATGGGTCAAGGTTCCACACTTTCATTTCATATTAAGTGAAACATTTTTTTCTGGCTATCACACGTTAGATCTAAAAAAGTGCAGGAGTCCCAGAGGGAGTTTCATTTTCACATGTCCTGGTCCCTGTGGGAGTGTTCTAATCACGTGACAGCTTTGACATCATCTAATTTCATCTACATTAAATCCTTGTGCTGAACTTAAATATGAAAAGCGCAAATGTCAGTCTTGTTGCGTGGAGCTTCATCAGAATTGTGTTGCCTGTTACAGTGTATTCCGCTAGTGGCCGCCTCGTATCTCACATTTGGAGGCAAATCAGTTATTTTACCAGTCAAACAGGTTTTTATGGAGCCCGTCTGCTGCTGCGGCACTTTCTAGAAAACATACAGTGTGCCACATAAATGCCAGCGGGGGCCAAACTAGCACGAACATGTGTGATTTTACTCCGGCATGATGGTGTCTCGGTGTTTCCACCAATCAGTCAGGTTTTGACATTACGAGACTTGTGCAATATTGTTAGATTGATACTGACAGTCGCTCACTGAGTCATCGTTTTAGCAACACAAATAGTTCCGTAGTAAATTTGGTTTTACTTGTTATGGGTTTCTGGACCAATCAAGTGAGTCATATAGTGACGGAGCAGAATGACATCGACTGAAACAATGTTAAAGTGTTTGAACTGCCTCACAGGGCGCGCCCGCTCTGGGTGAGACAAGCCTTTTTCAACTATTTTTTAGCTATTTTTTCCTAAAAAGGAAAAATATGAGAACTGGTTTTAATGGTTTGAACTGTAAATCTAAATCTTTGGTTTTTTTTTTTTTTTTTTTTTTTACTTTATCACTATATTGCACATTTATGGGCTACACAGTGGAATAGTGGCTAGCACTCTTGCCTCACAGTCCAGGTTTCTCCCATACTTTTACCTCCCACAGCCCAAAAACACGCAAAATAAATTGCTTTTGTTTTTCAAACTTGGAACAGATGTGGAAATGTGCAATATAATATAATATAATATAATATAATATAATATAATATAATATAATATAATATAATATAATTGGAACAGATGTGGAAATTAAATGTGCAATATTCAACTACAAAATAAAAGCAAATAACTTGAGATAAACACTATTCAGATATCTACATATATCTAAAGATATATTTCTTTAATATGTTGAAATGACTATTGGGGGCCCCCTGGTAATCAGCTGTACTATACAGCATATTTTTTCCCACTAGAATGAAAAAAGTCATCTCATACATAAACACTCTAAATTGCCCGTAGGTGTGAATGTGAGAGTGAATGGTTGTCTGTCTCTATGTGGCCCTGTGATGGACTGGCGACCTGTCCAGGGTGTGACCCCGCCTCTCGCCCTATGTCAGCTGGGGTTAGGCACCAGCGCCCCCCACGACCCCCAGTGGATAAAGCGGTAGAAAATGAATGAGTGAGTGTTGATGTTGCCATAACAACACTCCTTTTACCCACCGTGCACACAACACTTTCACTCTAGGGTGAGGTTACATAAGACAGGATGAAACAAACATACACTCTGAAGTCCAGTGCTGACACCTAGTGGTTATGTGGACATGGGACCAGGCTTAAACAGCCATTTTATTTCCAGCTCAGTGGCTGGAACCTCAGGACCACTAACAGTATAATGTATGATCTTTACTCCAGATGGTTTACACCTGAGCTGTCTGTGAATTTTGCTCTCCAGTTTATTTTTCACAATATTCACACTATGTCAACCAAGTGCATATTCACAGTGATGTATGTTGGGTGATTATTTTTTTTAATAAATGGCTACATGTACATGTGTCTACAATAATAATAATTCTCTTGAAATTACAACCTTTTTTTTACTCTTTGTATTAACAGTCTGCAAGAAATAGTGTACAAAAACAGGGGTACAAAACTGTAGAGGTCGTTCCTCTAACTCAGTCTCATTAATGTTTATCAAATATGCAAATTTGATGAAATGGAAATGATGAAAAAAATCCAAATAAATATTTTAGATTTTGTATTATCATCATGATTAGTCATAGTATACAAAAGTTGGGATTAGATAACTTTTTTTTTAACAGAATTACTGCAACTTAATAAAAAATGTGACGATGAAGTGCTTGAAAGTGTCCCATGTTATTAAATTATAGCATGGGACAACAAAATCATTTACACTGTATGAAGAAATCTCACTCACTCACTCACTCACTCACTCACTCACTCACTCACTCACTCACTCACTCACTCACTCACTCACTCACTCACTCACCTTCTACTGCTTTATTATTATTTATTTATCCAACCATCCACTCTCACATTCACACATATAGTCAGTGTCCAATTAGTCTAATCCCCAAATCTGCATGTTTTTGGACTGTGGGAGGAAACTGGAGAACCCTGAGAAAACCCACACACACACACGGGGAGAACATGCAAACTCCATGCAGGAAGGCCCGTGGCTGCAAACCTGGGTCTTTTTGCTCAGTGCTAGCCACTACTCCACCGTGTGGCCGTAGATCTAACTTGTACTTAAAATAAAGCTTAAATTTAAAGTGTTTATGTTGTTCTATGTTTTTTTAAGAATGTTATTGCAACAGGTATACAACATTATGTATACAGTTGACAGTATGAAAGAATATAGCACAACTCCAAAAAAATTGGTATGTTGTGTAAAATGTAGATAAAACAGAATGCAATCACTTGCAAATCTCATAAACCCATAGAACATAAACAATTTATCAGATGTTGAAACAGACATTTTACAAATTTCATGAAAAATATTGGCTCATTTTCAATTTGATGGCAGCAACACATCTCAAAAAAGTTGGAACACATGCAACAAAAGGCTGGAAAAGTAGACGGCACAAATCAAAAACAGCTGGAGGAGCATTTGACAACTAATTAGGTTAATTGGCAACAGGTCAGTAACATGACTGGGTATAAAAGGAGCATTTCAGATGTAAAGGTGAGCAGAGGTTCACCAATCTGTGACAAACTGAATTTAAAAATGATGGAACAATCTCACAAAAATGTAAAATTGTGAAGACTTTAAAGATCCCACCATCTACAGTGTATAATATCATCAAAAGATTCAGAGAATCAGGAGGAATCTCTGTGCACAAGGTCGAAGGTCAAAACTGGATGCTCATGATCTTCAGGTCCTGAGGCAGCACTGCAATGAAAACAGACATGATTCTCTACTGGAAATCACTGCATGGGCTCAGGAACACTTCCATAAGTCACTGTCTGTGAACACAGTTCACTGTACGATCCACAAATGTAAGTTAAGGCTGGATCATGTAAAGAAGAAGAAGCCATATGTGAACATGATCCAAAAACACTGACGTCTTCTCTGGACCAAAGCTCATTTAAAATGGTCTGAGGCAAAATCCAAAATCTTTTTGGACACCATGGACACCGTGTCCTGTGGACTAAAGAGGAGAGGGACCATCCAGCTTGTTATCAGTGGACAGTTCAAAAGCCTGCATCTCTGATGGTATGTTTTACTTGAGGAGTTATTGATCCACTGCTGTCTTATCAGTAAATTCAAATATGTTACATTTATTTTACTTCTGTACTTGAAATTCGTTGATTGGATTTAGCACAGAGACTAAGCAGCACACCAGCAGCTCCATGCTAAAAATGCAGACTTTCTTTGTGGACTTTGGTTTGGGAGAGTGAACGGTTTACAAACTCTTTTTTTCTGTCAGAAAAGTTTGTCTAACCATGAGAAACCACCTGTTTCATCCAGCCAGTTACATCCTCCTGTGGAGTGCCATACAAACCAAACATTTAAGTTTTGCACCTTCAAATTAAAAGCATTTCCCAAGTGAAACCAGACCATTATTTCTTTTGGAAATAGAAAAAAAAACTCTCAGGAGAGGAAATGTGTCAGTGAGGTTACATGTCACGCTGAAAAATGTGTTTGGTTTTAAGTTACTGTTGACTATTGTATACATGTCTGTGTTTTTTATTCCTGCAGATTTTATTGGGTGACTAAAATCTAAAATCAATTTTGCCTTCTGTCCCAGTCTCTGTGTCTCAGGCCGGTTCTTGGTGCAGTGAAAATGCACAGCACAGTCAACTCCGACTATATGTGAGTACTTCATACAACCACTCTTCCAAAACACCCGAACTATCACTATCAATTGGATGCACTTCAACAACCTCTCCAAATACTTTTCCCACTTTAGTGTGTTGCATGTACTGTACTACAATGCAGACACAATGTATCAGCTCACAGCTCATTATAAGAATGTAGGATGAATAAATGGGTTCAAGACCTTCAGTGAACTGACCTAAGTGGGCACTTGTACAGAAAAAAGACGACAAATCACAGAAGGGCACGGCTTACAATCATACAAATATATGTTAATTTTATTGAATAATATTCCAGGATATGACTTCTCCCTTGAATTCATCCAGGAGTTGATGATGGCAAACATGGACCAAGGGTGAATGGAGGGCTTGATTACTTGGTGGGAGTCGTGCCTAATGTGACGATGTATGCACTGCATGCTTTGCAAATAGAGTCCCAATGTCATTTGGTAATTATTGCAGCCAATGATTGCCTTTGTAGCTTGTGAATCCTGATTGGCCTAGTTGAATTTGTTTCCCATCCTTGAGTGCAGGCAGTCAACTGTTGTTGCATATTGCTGGTCTTCTTTTCTTGCTGTGCGGTCTCCCCAAGCGGTTAAAAAACAAGTTATATTCCTGCTCCTTGCTTTGGCTCTTATTGTGAAGAGTCCAATATGTGTCTCAATTCCTGGTAACAAGAGCTACCTGGGGAATCAAACCCTCTCTCTGTGGCTTAGGCCCATTTTATTCATGGTTTCTTTTGGTTGTTCTCTTTATTATTTGTCATTTATTTATTTATATGTCAGGTTATTTGGAAACACAACAAGGTTTGAAAGAAATCTAAGTCCTTTCTGGAAGACTTTGCATGACTGTTGTAACTTTAAAGACATTAAGGTGGTTGCTGGGTGTGAGAGGGCAGGACACGCGTTGCCTTAAGATGTTCTTTTCCAGCTGTTTCCTCTCGAATGGGCTGCACCTTACACAGTAACACAGAAATCAGTCGCACAGTGGGATTCAGTTCGGGCAAAGTTCACTTAGGAGACAAAGCAGAGGAGCATTTGGAGAAAAACAGCTATTCTGTCTGCCTCCTACTGTGGAGAACACATGATGAGGGCAAAACAAATATCAGCATGGAATAAAAGTACAATTATTTTTGGACAGAAATAGACCTGACATTGCAAAAAATACACAAGTATCCCATACATTTTAAGTCATTGATTCCACACAGTTTTGTATTGCATTACCATTGTTGTATGTTGAAAGAGGGGAACACTTCACAACCATCATACTGTCTAGGATATATTTCTCACTTAAACATTAGAAATATCCGACTGTAGGGGAAAATAAATACTCTACAGGTACAAACAAAGAGCTTCTGTATAATATTTAGACAAACGTCGACCTTGTAGAGGTGTCTCAAACCTTTGATTTCAGGACAGGTGCACTTTTGAGCTTTAAGAAGGTTGACATAAATCTGATCCTAAAAACAGTAAAAACATCCACAGTTTTTAACCCCACCTATTGGGCTTTTAAGTACCAACTACTTCCATTAGAGGGAGCTAGTTGTACACAGAGTTTCAATTTTTAATTCTCTGTCAAACTGCATGGTCCATCTTTGGACCAGGGATGTTTTTAAATGTTGGTACTGCAAAAACTAACTGCAGCATAACAGTAACAAACATTACTCTGGAAGAAACTGTGTTTTGGACTGTTATGAGCAGCTGTTTTAATCAATCTGCACTTTAGCTGGATTATATTTCAATAGATGGTCTCTTTTATTTGGACCATTCACAATAGGAACATGAAATGTGTTCATTTTTCATGATCGAAAGCAAAAGCACATATGACAAAATCCCACCGTTTTGTAGTTTTGATAAAATCTGTAAAATCCGATGATGCTTAACTCAAAATGGCCTCATGTCACAGATATTTCATTTTATTTTCTGCCGCTGGTTCTTTAACCAAATGCTGCTAGTGTTTGTCTCAACCAGTTCCCCTAGTTTGCTTTGTTGTTGTATAGATTGGAGAATTAATCTTTGCACTGTGATTCTCAAAGTTTAATTAGACCCACTTTGTGATATAAATTAGGTGGACTCCATTTCTATACCACCATAATAACCAGCATTCAATGGAAGTCAGTGGAAAAATGAGCATCTACTTCTCACCTGATTTATCATATTTTCCTGAGGAGTTAATGGACTCAATCACTAGTGTCAGGTCGTCTTCAATAGAAAATGATGTCATAGGTGTAATTGATGTTACCGTTTACAGGTTAAGTGCGTGTGCATAACCTGTAAACAGGTGCAAAAATTGACATAGTGCCGGTCAAATCGCAAATTTTGAGGCTTCACATCAAGAGTTTATATCCATTTTTGTTTACAGTCTGTGGTCATAAGCAGTGTCTGGTGCTTGTAAGTTGCATTTTTTTTTTATTATTTTCCTTTTCATGTTGGTGTGATTTTCTTTATGTGTCTGAATTAAACCTTTCACACAAGAGTGTTTGCTGGGGTCCTGAGGAAATTAGCAAAACCTTTGCATCTATTCATACATATAGATGCAGCCCTCTGAGTTCATTATAAACAAATAGGTTTCCGCATCTCTTTCTGACCTTGGGGAGATTTTTTTCTCTACCCATCCCCGGGTGGCTGTTCTCTCATTTATGTTTTATTGAGTCTATTGATTACTGTTTCCTCAGCCTCATGCCCTTTCTTTTTCTCCTTGCCTCTGTCTTGTCTTACCTGACTCCTAATCACAAGCCCACTCCACATTAGTAGGCACTGTGTAAAATAAAATGAAAAGGCTGTAGAGACAGGAGGTAGGAAAGGGATTATGACTTAAAATCTTGTGGACTGATAGTTCTCTCTATATATTTTTTTTTGTCAAACAAATGCATTCTCAGTGGCAAACCCGAGGACTTTCAGAACTCCTTCAAAGAACATAGCTCTTTTTCACTTAACGGCTGCCTCCTCATGTGCATGCACTTACTGTTTGCATCTGCGTGTCCTACATTCTTCATCTCATACTTCACATCACATTCAACAGCAGACTGCTCCTCAGACAACGTTATTTTACTGTACTCTCTGCTCCTGTCTACTCTACTTGCAGTGTCACTGTTTGACAACTTACTCTGGCTTTCTCTTCCATCCTGAAATCAAGAACTGGCTGCTTTTAATGACTCAGAAATCGATGGAGGAATATTGAGTCCTTTTATATTTGACATAGACTGAGTAGGGCTGTACATTTTAATTGATTATTGATGTAGTAGTGAATTAAGATAACTATTTTAATAACCGGTTAATAGGTTTGAGTGACATATGAGTGACTTTAAAAGCAAGTTCTGTGATATTGTCTTAAACGTAAATTTTTATGGTTTCTTTACTTCTTTATGGCAATAAACTATATATTGATTTGTGGACAAAATACATACAATAGATGGCATTTTTAGGTTTGGTACATTTTGACATTTTATGCCTGAGGTGGAAGCACTTAAATTAGCAGGTACAGTATGCAAGGGATTTTTTTTTTTTAACTCAGGTGCACAAATGATGAAAAGTGATTTAGTTCTGACAACTGAGTGTATAAAGTTGCACATGCTGTGCTCCCACTTTTATATCATACAGTATAGTAATGCACAGTTCCACACTAGATTTAAGAAATTCAGTAGGGAGAGGGCATGTTGTCAAAAATAGAGACTTGTAAGTCTACAATGCAAAATCAGCAACAGGGCTGGGATATTTTCAATTCAAATTGACTGAAACCTGCAGGAAAACAGTCAGAAAATTAAAAGATTTAATACAAAAAAATAATGCAAAGCCCTCTTACTGATTTCCTCATAGACCTCCTGTCATAAAAGCGCACAGTGCTTTACATTCCTCTTTGTTTTACACTCATTATCGCATTCTCCTGCTGCACGGTACCCTGCCAGCAATCTTGCCTGTTTTACTGCAGAGATTCCTTATCATCAATACACCTGCTAATCCCTTACACTTTTCTAAATAACTACCTCACGTGCTGACCTCCTCACAATTATACACACTTTCAGTTTCAGACTTGCCTTCACCCTCAAAACAGGACGTTCATACAGCCCCGCCTTCACATTCTGTGACCCATCTTCACATTCTTTTACTCTGAACACGACTGAAGCTCTTGTAATGGCCATTTCTCCGGCTTTCCTGGCAGAGCCAGGGCTTCCTGCTTTTGTTGGTATTATCCATGCACATTTGCTGTAACAGAACATGTTTTTTTTTTTTTTTTTAACGTCTGAGTGGACAGCACCTATAGCAGAAGTAGACAGCACTGAGATAACCTGAAAGTTCTTATTCTGAAGCCTGAACTTCTATCAGGTCAATGCATGGACTGGTCATGGACTGTATATAAAAATGGACATGAGTCTAAGTCTATGGGTAAATGAGCTTCTACCTCATTTCACTTACAATGTCAGTGAATAAACTGCTCACAAAAATAAGGGGAACACTTCTGTGAAATCAAAGTGTCCACTTAGGAAGCAACACTGATTGACAATCAATTTTACATGCTGTTGTGCACATTCAACTATGTAAAGAGTATGTGCAAAGTATTTAATAAGAATATTTCATTCATTCAGATCTAGGATGTGTTATTTTAGTGTCCCCTTTATTTTTTTGAGCAGTGTATTTTCACCTCCTGCTGGTACACATTTAGCCAGAATCAGAATTTGTGTTGTTGGTGATGTGACATTGGAAAAAAAAAAACTAAATAAATAAATCAACAAATAAGCAAATGCTCACATCTGAGACTGTTTACAAACCAAAATGAGCTTCCCCAAATCTAAATGTCTGACACACATTCCGAAGTTAGTCCTGAAGAACTGAAATGGTCAAATTTAAGCTCCTGAACAGAAAATAAGCTCTCCTGTCTCTGTCAGTGTCGACTGTACACGGGATTTTCTTTTCCTTGGTCTTTTAAAACTGCGATTAATATGAAGAGAGAAGGTGTGTTGAAATTCACCTATAACGTATTTGCAATCTTGTGCCACTTATTTGCATTGCTGCTTTTTGCGTTACAATAACATTGCAAAATGAACTGTATATTAATGCACTATTTGTAGAAAGCATATGCTTTCAGTGTATGCATCTACCATACACTGAAAGCACTTTACCTTGCATTTTGGTACGAAATTGTCGGAGACATTTTAGGAGTGAAAAACAAGAATCTCAAATAGGATCGTTATGGAATAAAAAGATGCAAGCTCTCTTTTAAAATAATGACTAGGATTGACTGTTAATTTTCAATTTTTTTTCCCCCAGTCACTATTTTCCACTTTGAAAATTCACCAGAATCTACTCATTTTAAGTGCATTTTTGTTGAACTGTGTGAATAAAATCTCCCATTCATAATCAGGCAGTGGCTTTTCTTTTTTTACCCTTTTTGTTTTTTTGGAACAGCTGTCCTTCACTGATAAAATAAGCGCCAATAAGACCCACTCAGGTAACTGCATCTAAACAAAAATATTAAACTCGAATTGAACAATGTTCTGTTAGTTAGTCCCCATACACGAGGCCGACCACAATCCTCCTTCCCGACATAAAAATGTCTTGACTCCAGCAGAGTAAAAAAAACTGAGGGTTATACCCACAAGTATCAGCTGCTCACAGACACAGATATAAATCAAAAAGACAGTGTCGTGTCTATGTGGAACCTCAGCGTGCGTACAGTGCACTTATTCACACACACAGCCCGCACACGTGCACACACACATACACACAGGACAATTTAAACACAATCACACCGAGACATTTGCTCAGACAACTGCAATGTCTTTTTTTTCCAGGGCGATTCTTCCAAGGTGATTTGATAAAGTATAGTGAATGTTTAGGCTGCCAGAGCATCCTCAGAATAACAAGTGCTGCAGCTCAGAGGCTCCTCTCACTTTGATGTTTGGCTTCAACCATGGTTTTACATTATGCTGGCAGCAGATGCTGAGTGACGTATAACACACTCCAGCTCCTTTTATTTCCTGGTTTTGAAAACATGGACCAGTGCTTCACGCGGTGCCTTTAATGAGATGTCACAATAATATATCGTCAAAGTAGAGAGGCTTCATGTTGCTCATTCACACCTTTTTTTGTTCCTTATCTGACAGTATTTTCTTGGCTTGTTGGTACATATATTGCTCTTTGATCCTGTTAATTGGAGTCCGGATTGAGACTCAGTCATTTATGATCTCTTTTATGGCTCATCTTCCCTGGAAGAACATTTATTTTATTTTTATTTCATAACTGTAAAGACTCCCTTTCCAGCTTCATAAAATGTCTACCATATACTCTGACATTAATGTGCTTGTTCTCGGCATTATCGCGTTAATCCCATTTTACAGGTTCCTCACCCACGCACTTTCCCCTCTGGCTGACGCGAAGCAAAGGTTGGTTAAAATATTTAAAACATCGAACAAACAATAAAAGAAAACAGTTTTCATGGGACCAACTTCTCCTAAAATAGTTTTACACAACTTCTTATTCACGCGCCTTGCTGTGTTGACCTGACCTGACCTGACCTGACCTGCAGATATCTTTCCTCTCTGAGCTGCTTAATCTCACTCTGAGCTTTTGTTGACCTCTGTGATTAGCTCAGCTTGTTCGGCAGATGGTGGGTGGAAAGCTGGCTGAGTCACACTGTCACCAACTTTAGGGCTCGGGGGGCGGAAGGGATTGCGATGTCGAGCCAGCGTTGTGGAAATGTGTGTGTTAAATATGCAGTACAATGGAGCAGACACTAAGGCATGTGGGAAAATATGAAATCTTCAGCGGGACAAAGAAGCTTTAGTACGACAGAGAAAATGAAGGCGACTGTGTGTTAGGAAGACATAAGGGAGGTGGTAGCAGTTCTGGAGGGGATGCTGGGATTTCTCTCTGTTGTGACAGGTGAGGGGGGGACTCCTCTCTCGCGGACGCACTGCTGACCCTGTATCCCTCAGCATCCTGCAGCGTACTTCTGGGGCATGGTGGCCTGTGAGAGCCATTCCTTCAGCCAGGCTCGGTGAATATTTGATGGCTGCATTCCCAGTGTAGCTGCTGCCCTCTGTTTGTCCCACCCTCAGTCTCCTGTGCTATGAAGCATCGGCCTTGGGAGATTCTTTCTGTCCGTTCTTCAGAGAAGGCGAATCCGATGTCTTGACTGTCTTCCGAGGAGGACTCACTGGTTCACTGGCCAGCTCGTGTAACGACGGCTCCTTATACATGGCAACTGTGAGACAAGAATACATGCTGTTGGTTTATTATTATTTTTTTTTAAAGTGTGCCTGTATCTGTCCCCCCATGCTTAGCCTTTTACTGAAAAACATGGCTGCCGAAGGGGACACAAGGAAAAACAGATTTCAGCCACTTAAAGTGTAAGTTTGCAAGTCTGTTTTGGAGTACATATTTCAACCACACTGCCATAAACATCCATTGACAACCACTTTATCCTCACTGTAAAAACTCACCGCCCCCTCTCTTCCCCTCACTTGGCAAACACAAGCCGTCCATTGGTCGCCATCAGGTTTGCATGCTTTTGTGTGTTTCATTTCTCACCATTCCTAAAAAAGCAGTCCGATATTTACTTATCTGTGGCCCCTTGCTCGGTCAGACAGTCATTTTTTCTTCCTCGCTTCTTCCAATGGTTTTCTCTACTCCTTTTTTCACTGGCTCTGCCATGATGAACATCTTATTGGCTAGGGTGTGTGTGTGTGTGTAGCGTCGTGAAGCAATGCATGTTTCGCACGAGACCCGAGACTTTGCAAGACCTGATTCTGAGGACTCAGGGTCGGTGGCCCTGATCCTGCAAGGCTGGATTTCCACTAACAGACAGCAGGGGGCAGTGGAGACAGCACCCAATTACCCCACAACAAGCCATTTAACCATCACAATGACTCTGATGGGAAAACTCCTGCATAGTTCTGCTTTCACAAAAGGCTTGACTAATAAAAGCTATGCAGGTAGGGATGGCTTGATACCACGGTATCACACTTTTTAGTATTTACTGTCATTGATATCAGTATGATATTGTCTTTGATCACTATTAAACAACTTAAATTGTATTAATTAATTCATAATCAATATGTTTGTGGCAATGCATTTACCACCTTTAGCTATAACTAGCCAAATAAAAAATATTAAGCTCCAACTGTGTGCATTTGTAGCCCGCTCTCACATCCTTGTCACATGAAGGGGTGGTGGACCCTTCTCTTTTCACAGCATGTTGTGTAAAGTATTCATGTCATATTTAGGGTTCAGGTTTTTTTTTTACCCTTTTCTCCACTAGGTGGTCTAGTTCTTTTGGCCAATATGAGACTAATACTGATACTGAAAAATCCATTGTGATAATGGAAATGACAGGCTCATAGGAAATGTTGATCAAATCCTGGTGCTCGAAATCCTTTTGTTCAGATTTGCTGAAGTCAAACAAATTTAATAAAACGCAACAGCAGACCAGTAGCTTCCATGTCCATGTCAAAGGGAAGCGTGTCGATTGGCCTCAGAATGGCACAAAAGGCAGCGGAGCTGGTAAAATAGCATAATCGTGCAGTTTTATTGTTCCACCACCAGGAGAATTTGATGCATCGGAAAAAAATTAATAAGTAAAGAAAAGTAAATTAAAAAAAAATTCTTTTTCCAGCCTCACAGTTGTGCTCTTTATCAGAAAGGCATCCTAAATACATCACCTCAACATGACTGAGGATATTGTCTTGGGGAACACAGGTAGACTCTCCCTTCCCCTCCAAAAGACCCTTCCCAACTCCCTCACAGCACTTTTATCAGTTCCCATACTAGGTCCCCATCTTAACCAAAGGGGTGTTGTTCACAATGCAAAACAGTCCCAAAAACAAAATTAAACAGCTACTCATCACATTTATCATAATATCAAAACTCATGCATGATAGTCAAGCATTGTATTACAGTACAATATTCACAAAATATGCTTTGAGATGGTTAATTGAATTTGTGAGGGCGCAACTGCGCGCACACATTTAAGCTTGGATGTTGGCACGCTTCCAAAAAAAACATGCGGAAGAGAAAAAAAGGCAGAGGTAAGCCAACAAATTTTAAATAATCATGATGCAGCTGTAGCGCATTCTACACATTACATCTGCCCACAGAAACCTTTTCATTATCGGCAGCTTTCGCTCCCGACATCGAATATGTTTTTGCGAGGAAATTAAGAGATATGAATGTGACATGAATGTGCATGAACTGTTTGGCGTGGTTAGACACTATGTGTGCACCCAACCGTCCAAACACACACAAACCGGAATATCCAAAACACCGAAGAGATGGAGGAGAATATTGAAATTAGAATAAAGTCCGCTAGTTCGGGAACAGGAGTGATTACCAAATGTAGGTTTCCAGGCAGAAAAGGTTTTCTAATATAAGATAAAGCAGAAAACATTTTATTAAGAGAAACTTTTGTCAAGTGGCTAAAATCTGTTGTCCCCTGCTGGCAGCCATGTTTTAGTGAAAGTGAATGTCCGTGTCTCAAGCTGGTTCCCACTGTAAAGGCATTCACAACACAGTATCAGTGCCTCATACAACCACACATAATCTGACTTTATCTGGTCGCAGTGAAGGATACATGAAGGACACAAACCCTCTAGAACTTTGGGCAGGAAGTGTGCGGCTCCTTTGGTTTTCTTCACCCGGTTGCCCTTCATGATCTGCCCTTCACGATTGATACCGATATACCAGGAGCGGCCAGACTGGGTCTGACGATACAGCATGGACGAGTACGTAACGTAGTAGTTCTCAAACACACTCTCCTTGAACTTGCACTCTGGAGTGAAGTTCTCCTAGAAATGAGGAAGGGGGTGGGTGCATTCATATTAGCAAACAAAGCACTACAAGAGAATGATAATATACAAATGTCATTACTCTGAGTCTTTGATCATGAACTCTAGTGATGAAAAAGTACATTGACACAGGCAGAGTAAAAACAGTAATTAGATGAGTTCTTCCTGGGCATTTTGTGGTAGTACTTAAAAAAAAACATGAACATCCTGGTCCTTTGGGAACCCCATGACAAAGATACATACTATATGATGAGAAGCACCATTAACATTTCTGCAAAGGAAAATTGAAGGAAGGATGAAAGTAGTGAAACACTGACACATGCACTTATAAAACGACAAATAAAATCTACACACTGTTTTTTAGTGTGTTTTTTTTGTTTTTTTTTTAATGAAAATTTAAGATTTAAACATTATTAGAATGTATTTTTTATGGTGGGAATCTCTGCATACACCTCATGATTTGATTTGATAATGATTCAGATTACGACTATTGCAACATCTTCGAGCATTAGAACGTTCCCCAAGTTGCATTGTGTGCCAAGTGTATTATATTATTATTATATATATAGTATATTGATATATAAGTTTGATTTGCAGAAACCGGTAAAAGTAGTAGTTGCCAGTTTACCTCAAAAGTAGGGATGCACCAATACCGATACCAGTATTGTGTCCGATGCTGCCTTTGTGAATTTGCATGTATTTTTATTGGTAAAACTACTCCAACACTGCTGCACCTGATACCACCATGCATATCTTCAAGTAAAGTGAATAAACCAGTGCTGTGCTAGACTGTTGAGAGAGAGAGAGAGGCAAAAAGAAGCTCCTTCAACATAAGTAATTTGATAAAACCTCTAAAGAACAAAGAATTTGACACTAAATATCAAGTATTACATTTAAATCTAATTCAAAAATCTGTTGCTATACTTTTATTCACCTAAACACTGTGTGTGGGCTGTCTTCTAAGTTGTTTAATGTTGTTTAAAGCTGAAATAGTGATGTCCTGTCTTATGTTCATATTTTGATGTCAAACCAAAGTGTTTTAAGCGAACGGCAAAAACAAAAAGAAATTGGCCTTTTTCCAATACTTTTAGGGGGGGACTGTCAGTGTTTAAACAGCAGCAATATCATCTTTTCTTGTTCTTTGTTCACACAAGCTTTAGTCAAGGGCTTTAAAAAGACATCATGATAATTTGATGGCTCACGTTTATAATGAGGTTATATTCATTTTGTGTTAGTTTTCCCAGCATCCAATACAAAAAAGACTTCTCTAATATACTGTAGACCACTGCCGTGTTCTGTCAATGGGAATAGACTACATCATCTAATTAGAAATCCAACAGTTCTGCTTGTCGTAAATGATCATGTTCTCACAGTGTGATACCCAGCACAATCTCTTTCTCCTCTCTTTCTGTCTTCAGCATAAGGAGTACTGAACCCTACGTTAATGGTGACAGGAGATTTGAACCAGTAGCAACAGATATGCATCTCTCTTAGTTTCCATCAGGGTCTTGATAGGGTCCTTCACCTGTCAGAGAGCAAAGCCAGTCTGCTGGATTTATTAACTAAAAGCAGTAGGGCAGAAATGGCTGAGTGGAGGAATTCTCCGAGACACGGGACGACAGAAGAGGTGCCAAAGGATCACAACTTGGCATAGGTGAGCATTAATAAAAGAGCCAGAAGTAGATTGAGAAGGTATAGGGGATCTCTAGTTGCACACTTCTCACACACCGTCACTTTTCTCCTTCACAGGGAGGAAGTGTTGTCTGTAGCTGAAATGACACTCAGGACTCTTACTGTGTCTACGCTGCTCCCCCACAGGTTTTTTACAGAACAAATGAAGCTAAAGTACCACAACAACAACAAAACAGTCCAAATAAAATAAGACTGACAATAAATGTATATAAAATAATATGTTAGGTACTTATACATTTTAACAGTTAGTCATTTTGCCTCTGTACAGTACACCACCACCACAATGAATTGGAAATGACATAATCAAGATGTAAATGATGTAATTTCATCAACTGTTCAGGAATTATATGCATTTTTATACATTATTGTTCATTTTCAGGGGCTCAAATAATAGGACAAATTCAAATCATGATAAATTAAAGGCTTCTTTTAATAATTGGTTAAAAATCCTTTGCAGTCAATGACTGCCTGAAGTCTGGAACTGATGGACATCAATAAATGCTGAGTTTCCTCCCTGGATATGCTTTGCCAGGCCTTTACTGCAGCCTTCAGCCTTCAGTTGCTGTTTGTTTGCAGGTCTTTCTGCCTTCAGTTTAGTCTTCACTAACTGAAAAGCATGAGATCAGGTGACTGACTAAGTCACTGAAGAACATTCCCTTTCTGGTCCACTGGCAGCCATACATGTCCATGTCAACACCGGCTCCTCCATGTTTGACTGATGATCATGAGCTGTTCCTTTCCTTCTCCACACTTTTCTCTTCCCATCATTCTGGTACAAGTTCATCTTTGTTTCATCTGTCCAGATAATCTTTTTCCAGAACTCTGCAGGCTTTTTAAGATATTTTATAGCAATTTCTAATCCGGCCTTCCTGTTCTTGAGTGTTACCAAATGTTTGCACCTTGTTGCAAACCCTCTGTATTTACATTCATAAAGGCTTCTCTTGATTGTAGACTTTGACAATGACACGTCTTCATCCTCAAGTGTGTTCTTAACCTGGCTGGATGTTGTAAAGGGGTTTTTCTTCACCACCAGAATATTTCTGTGATGGTCTAAATGACTTGTCTTCCAGCTTCTGGTGATTCTGAGTTCACCAGTGGATTCTGTCTTTTTAAGAATGTACTGAATTGTTGATTTGGCCACTTCTAATGTTTTTACTGTCTCTCTGCTTTATTTTGCTACATTTCACAAATACAGACCTTTACCTGCTTGGTCTGACAGAGAATAGTGGCAGTACAGGCCATGGAAATGAGACAGCCATTTAGTCAATTGTATCATTATTTCAGTGCCTTTGAAAATGGACAAAAATGTATAAAAATGCTTATAATCACTCAACAGTTAATGCAATTATTTTGTTAAATCCCTCAAATTAAAGCTGTGAGTCCAAACTTTAATCACCTCTAGTTACATTTCACATTGTATGTGTTGGTGTACAAACATTGAATGTTTCTCCAAATGTATACGTACCTAACTGTAAATAAATTACAAAGCGAGTAGGGATAATAATAGTAACCATGTGTGCGATCAAGGTAATCAGGGGTTGTGGGCTCAGGGAAACCACACAGCAGCTGATGAGCAGTCGTGATCCATTAGTGAGAAAAACACTGAATAAAATGAAAAAGCAAAACATAACACATTGGCCTAACTATCAGTATGGAATATTTCTCTCGTCACTCTGTTTTATTGGAGGTGTGCCCCACAAGTTAAAGCAGAGATAGTAGAGTTTCATTAAAAAGTGACTACAATTAAACAGTTTGTATAGAAATATGGATTTATGAGTGTTGGAAACATTTTGACTACTACTTCTGTACAAAATGTATAACTTTAGTCTTTTCATTGAGATATTTTAATCTGGAAATGTTACCATATTGCATCTTTAAAAAAACAAGCCCTAGCCCTTAACAAAGTTTCCCACTCCCATCGTGAGCACATTGCAAAGCTATTTTAAGATCCTCTGACAGGTTTCATATCTTCTGCTGCACAAACACAAAGAGGATGGGCTCAATAGATGATCCGCTTCATTCATTATTAATCAGGCCAGAACAAGTGGGGTGGGAAGTGTGGGAGACGGAAGGAGAAAGGTAGGCGAGACAGGAAGGACCAGAGAGGAACTCTCAGAGAGGAACTCTCAGAGAGGACAGTAAGAAGTGGAAAAAAGGAGTGACCTGATTCTTTGTAAATCCCCTACGACCAAGGATGTGACACTGATGTCCCTCTGGACTGTAGCTTTGACCGCAGTAAAACACACTTCAACTTCAACTTTGAAATGACACCAGTGCTAACCTCTCCCAAAAATCCCCTGCATAATCTGTCCCATGAAATTGGCCTAATGATAGAAGACTCATTTTTTCTACTTTAGTCAAGTAGTCTCTAAAAGTCTGGAGGAAAAAACACACAAAGAGATCTGGGGAAATAAAAGTACTTATAATATATGTATGATTCTGTAACTATCCCATCTCATCTCTAAAAGTGACCTTGAGGTAACCTCAGCTGAGGTTCAGAGATAAACCCACTCGGACATCACATTTACCTGTGCCGTTGAGTAATTTCTCAAGTGTAGTATTTCCACATAAACCACGACTCCTTGGGAGGCTTTGGTAGCTTCCCTTCCATGCCTCTCAAGCCAAAAAGGAATTGATATAATAAAATAGCATCTGCACCGAGATTGGAAAAACCTTTTTAAGATGCGGAGCACCATCCCAACTTCCTCCTCCCTGCCCCCCACCCACACACACACACACACACACACGCACACAGCACACGCACACACACCTCCTTCTCCTACCCTGTTGTCTGATTACATTTATTCTACCTGCTTCAGGAAGCTTGTTCCTGCCACCATATACTGCACTGGATTTGCATTTGCTAGCAAATAAAGACACTGAAGTACTAATAATACACACTGTAGTATAAGACACAGGCATGTCATTTGAATTAAAACTATTTAGATATATTAATAGAATTCACCTTTTTTTAGTGTCTGTGGCCTTGTTCAGACCTCCGGAAATATAAAAAGAAAAATATACCGTTTATAAAACTACAATTCTAAGAGTTGGGACACTGTGTAAAATGTGAATAAAAACAGAATGCAATGATTTGCACATCTCATAAACCCATATTTTATTCACAGTAGAACATAAACAAAATATTGGATGTTAAAACAGGGACATTTTACCATTTCATTAACAATATTAGCTCATTTTGAATTTGTTGGCAGCAACACATCTCAAAATAGTTGGAACAGGTTGATGTTTACCATTATGTAGCATCTCCTCTTCTTTTAACAACTGACTGTAAACATCTGGGAAGTGAGGAGACCAGTTGTTGGAGTTTTAGGAAAGGAATGTTGTCCCATTCAGGATTCTAGCTGCTCAACAGTCCTGGGTCTTTGTTGTTGGACTTTTCATTTCATGATGCTCCATAT
>JAFBJR010000139.1:374021-551938 GCA_016785285.1 Brachirus orientalis
TGATGTTTACCATTGTGTAGCATCTCCTCTTCTTTTAACAACTGACTGTAAACATCTGGGAAGTGAGGAGACCAGTTGTTGGAGTTTTAGGAAAGGAATGTTGTCCGAATCTTGTATGATGCAGGATTCTAGCTGCTCAACAGTCCTGGGTCTTTGTTGTTGGACTTTTCATTTCATGATGCTCCATATGTTTTCTATTGGTGAAAGGTCTGGACTGCAGGCAGGTCAGTTCAGCACCTGGACTCTTCTCCTGTGAAGCCATGCTGTTGTGATGGATGCAGTATGTGGTTTAACATTGTCTTGCTGAAATATTCAAGGTCTTCCCTGAAAGAGACGTTGTCTAGATGGAGCATATGTTGCTCTAAAACCTCTATGTGCTTTTCAGCATTGATGGTGTCTTTCCAGATGTGTAAGCTGCCCACACCATAGGCACTAATACAACTCCATACCACCACAGATGCTGACTTTTGAACTGTCCACTGATAACAAGCTGGATGGTCCCTCTGCTCTTTAATCCACAGGACACGGTGTCCATGGTTTCCAAAAAGAATTTCAAATTTTGATTCATCTGACCACAGAACAGTTTTCCATTTTGCCTCAGACCATTTTAAATGAGCTTTGGTCCAGAGAAGACGTCAGTGTTTCTGGATCATGTTCACATATGGCTTCTTCTTCTTTACATGATCCAGCTTTAACTTACATTTGTGGATTGTACAGTGAACTGTGTTCACAGACAGTGATTTCTGGAAGTGTTCCTGAGCCCATGCAGTGATTTCCAGTAGAGAATCATGTCTGTTTTTAATGCAGTGCTGCCTCAGGGCCTGAAGATCGTGAGCATCCAGTTTTGACCTTTGAACTTCTCTCTTGTACACAGATATTCCTCCTGATTCTCTGAATCTTTTGATGATATTAATACACTGTAGATGGTGGGATCTTCTTTTACACTGAAAATTATTCTGAAATTTTTTTCCACAATTTTTAGATGCAATTTGTCACAGATTGGTGAACTTCTGCTCATCTTTACATCATCATCATCGTTACTGACCTGTTGCCAGTTAACCTAATTAGTTGTCAAATGTTCTTCCAGTTGTTTTTGATTTGTGTCGTTTACTTTTCCAGCCTTTTGTTGCTTGTGTTCCAACGTTTTTGAGATGTGTTGCTGCCATCAAATTAAAAATGAGCAAATATGGTAAAATGAAGTGGTAAAATGTCTCAGTTTCAACATCTGATATGTTGTTTATGTTCTATTGGGAATAAAATATGGGTTTATATGAGATGTGCAAGTCAATGCATTTACATTTTAGACAGTGCTCCAGCTTTTTTGGAATTAGTGTTTTAGGTTCTGCCAAAAAACAATCTTAAATATTACACTTAAACTAAGAAAAAGACATATTTTGATAATTTCTTGTTAAAGATTAAACTAAATCACTGTTTATTTATCATTTAATTAGCATCATTCCTCCTTAACCACTGTAATGATATACAGTATATAACAACAGTGAACTTTATCAGTGGTTTACCTATTCACTTGTGAGTAACTGTAACTTTGGTTTGATTGCTAGCTGAGATGTCTTTCTCCTGAATGTCTTTCCTCAACGCTAGACAACACAGAAAAGTTCCACACTTTATTTAAAATTCCTAAAGATGAGGAAATGAAGTGGAGAAGACAAACAGAATGAAGAGCAGGAGAGGGAGACAGTGAGCAGGACTGTAGCTACAGTATGTGTTTGTGACAGTAAAAAATCGTGAAAAATTTGCTTTTCTACAAGTTTGTTAAAACAGTTGGTTTACACCAGAGTGTTTACGTTAATATTCTTTTTCTCCATTACTTTGGTGCACACAAAAGCATTCTAAGAGCATATGTGTGTGTTTGGTTCTTTTAGTGGACATCCCCCCCAGAGTTTTACAACAGAGAATGTTGCTGAATTTAGGATTTGATGCCCACTGAAAGACTTGGCAAAATTTTGAATCATTCAGATCTGTGGGGTGACAATGTCAGAACAGATATTTTCTGTTGCATAACATGCACCTTAAGGAAAATGCATGAAATCTGAAACGCTAGTGGGACTTGTTCAGAATGGACCAGCACGATAACTGTCAGTAAGAAACAGACAGCAGAGGCAGTTTATGCGAGAAGATGAAGAAATGGCTGCAGGGAAACAGCAGTCAGTCACCTCAGCTTTTCTGAGGGTGACAGTGATGTGCTTCTTTATCATACAAATACCTCCAAATAGCACAACAATATGGATAAGAGGCCCATATCATGCCACCTGTACATGTTCTCAATCACCAGCAAATTAGTGATCTGGCACAAATACGGGGTAATAAAACCAAGCACATGCAGTCTTATAGAAGAAGACATCTGTTGAACTGCACATATAGGCCAATCAACACATTCCTGTAACTGTGAGCGTGTGTACACGCTGGACCAGATGTCCTGATGGGGACCAAATCCTGGTCCTAATGAAGTAGAATATAATTTCTGAGAGAATGGTCATGTTTAGGGCTAAGATTTGAATTATGGTTAGATTACAGATAGGCATTAACTGTTTTTGGTGAAGGATAAATAATAAGGCTTTGGTTAGGCCATCCAAATGAAATGAAAGGAGGTCAGTGTTTCGGTGTCCTAAAGAAAATAGCTGCACAAACCAGTGTTTGTGTGAGAGTGTGCTCATGTATTACTCATGTTGTGGGGATCTAAATCTGTTTACACACTCACATTATAGGACTTGTTTTCTTTCTGAAAGAACAACAAACAAGTCCCCATAATGTCAATTATTACATTTCAAGGTGAAGACATGTTGTATGGACAGGATGAGGTTTGGTTTAGGTTAAGGGTTAGAGTTAGGATGGTTAAGTTGTGAGTAAGTGTTCAAGGAAAGGAATGTAAGTCAATGTAATGTCCTCTGAAATCATGGAAACCAGACCGTGTGTGCGTTTGTGAAACTCTGTTAAAGAGGTCAGTGTGGGATTAAGCACAGCAACTGACTGCTGCTGAAGAAATCCCTTCTCCTCACTGTTCACAGAGGCGAGGCTCCAAAGTCGAATGCATGCTAATCAAGGGCTCATTGAGGATAATAGCAGATAGTGTTTAGGCCATAAATTAAACTTTAAAGGGGATTTCTGATGGTTTTTGGTGTGTCCCCGTGTCCCTCCCATATCTAAACATCACTAAAGTGTCACAATAAACACTTCAGCCACTTTTGAGGAAAAAAGGGCTTCTCTGTTTACCTGCGCTCAAGCAAGCGGTTTTGAAAAGTCAAGTTTAGTTACGTAACTAGCACATTTGCCGTGCAGCAGGGTTAGGGTTAGCTGGTTGTCAAAAACAACACCAGACGCTTCATAAACTCCCTTCTAATGAGGAAAAAAGAGCAGAGTGGATATCTTTCATTTGTGATAGTAATATCCCTGCTAAGCTTCCTGAAATGCTGTTTGTTTGTAGAAGTCACTTTGAAGTGAATAGTTATACAAACTTTGAGCTCCAAACTTCATCTAAAGCAGGGGGGCATTCCAACAATCTTGAATGGATTTCCTGGAGGCAATGTAAGTATTTCTAAATGAAGTAATAATATCTTTATGAGCTTGACTGCTTCTAGTCATGTTTAACAATAGCTAACCATGGCTAATTGCAGCCGCATTTGAAAGGCAACATGTGTTCTCTGTTTGTCTCAGTTTGTGTGTTTATGTGTTGGCTAGTATGTTTTGGCTCGGCACTATCATGAGCGTTCCTACGCTAATTACTAAATGCGGCAGGCGTCGGTGTTGATTCGCCTTTTGTTTGTCTCAGCTCCGCGTGACACTGTTTACCAGCGCACTGCTGTACGAGCTCTGTGGAACCATGGCATCTGCGTGTCGGCTAGTAGGTTTTGGCTCGGCATTAGCATGAGCGTTCCTACGCTAATTACTAAAAGCAGCAGGCGGAGGTCGGTGTGGGTGTGTGTTACTTATGAATAGGGAACAACTTATACCTAAATTGTTTTACACTATCCATTTTTGTGGATGTTTTGTATTTTCCACATTAGGGTAAATAATAAACCACGTAGGCACTCAAACACGCTCCAACTGTGAGGAAGTGTGGCACTCAGCTACGGAGCTTCATTCCGCTGGTAACTGGCCAATCACAAGCGAGTGGGAATGCACTTGGTAGCTGGCCAATCACAAGAGACTCTGTGTTCTGGGGGGCGGGCATTAGCTCAGAAACAGAGCGCCTGTTCAGAGGCTGTCAGAGAGCAGCAATAAAGTGGCTTAATCTGAAGAGACTATGAGGTTTTTGACCATAAATATTATTTAATTTATCTAAGTAGACATCAGTAATCTCAATTTTTGGTTCAAAAAGACCATTCTATGTCTCCTTTAACTCATGCATTCAATGCAATGACAATTTCCCATATGTTCTGTAAACCAATACACAAATAACCACAAAGGAGACTCACTCACAGCACATTGTCTCCTGTGCTATGGTAACATTCTCTTTAATATTTGACTCTAGTCTGTGATCCCACATACAGTATTTTATACTTTAGATTATACACACAACACTATTTCCCAAACTTTTTATATGGGGGCCGACTTTTTAAAGATGGCTACTATTGTGACAAGAGCAAATCTGTACCTGATATAGAGATTTTATGAAGACTATATGGAAACTAATTTAAAGCCATGTCTGTAACACCTAATATCATTTGAAATTGATAAACAAATTATTTCCAGGAAATGTTTGATACAATAATTAATACACAAACACACACACTGGTTTCCATAACCTCAGAGGAAATTGCATTGACTTACATTCATTTCCTGGAGACTTACTCTAACCTTAACCATCATAACTAGTTCGCTAACCCTAACCCTGACCCTAAACTTAACCTCAGCCAAACTTTGAAATATTTCTTCTTCTTCTAATGTAGTAATTTACATAAGGAATACCAGATACACACACAGACACACAAGTTTTTACTAAAAGTTTGGAAATATACAGCAAAATTGTGTAGGCAACCCCACAACCCATCTGTGGGTCCTGACCTAGCCTTTGGTATTCACTTACATACAATACTAAAGAAAGTATAACAATATGGACAAAGCATTATTATTATTATTGTTGGTGATGGCAATCAAAAAAATCAACTGACTTATAAATCAACTTATAGTCCATCATGGAATATTAAGAACTGGGCCAGGCCCAGTGCGACCCATGATATTTGCCTCATAATTGGATGTTAACATTTCATGCATGTTTAATATCTTGTTCTATGTATTAAATGAAGCTGATGCCTCCTGGTCAAAAAGCAGCCTATCTTTCCGTTAATAAATTGTAGATATCGTCTGATTTTACAGTTTAAATGAATGAAGCCCCAATGGCTACTTGACTTAATAACCCTCTGACACTTTATAAGTATAATTGAAATTACACTTTGGAGCCAGCAAAGGTGCTTTTCGGAACTGAATATATTAGACAAAACAAGTTGTGATGTTAACACCTCTGTCTTGGCTATTGCACTTCAAATGAGTTTCCTCATCTCTCTTTTCACCCAATGTGTGTGTTTTTCTACCTTTTGTAATATAATTTTTACCAGGATCTTATCTGATGTTTCTCTATTTGATTGTACTGTACGTAACATAAGATACTAATGTGTCAGCTAATTACTAACCACACAGCCTGATCATTATGTCAACATGCTTTCTTCCATCCAGTAATTAATAAAAGTGTAATTATATTATACTTGTATGCCACAAATTTTTATTTTTAAAAGCTTAATGTAAACAAAGTCTGCTAGAATTTTTTTTTTTTTTAAAAAACAATACAGGTAAATCCTGATTGGTTTGCAGAAAACAATAATTTGTTTTCCAACAGAGGCTAAATCCATGCTAGACACTCAAAAAATAAAAGTGGGCCACACTGAATTGCCATGTTTAAAAAGTGGGTCCCCAGGTAGAAAGTTCTGGAAACACTGCCTTTTATGTTACCCATGTTTTTTTAAAAGACAAATATGAACGACAATTGTCTAAATTATAATTATAATATTATTATAATATATACAATTGTGAATATACAAATAATTTATGCAGTGGTAATATAAACAACTTTTCTAAGGACATTTTCTAAGGAATGTGTACAACATGTTACCATGCTGTGAAAATGCTATAAACTTCTCTTCCTTCCGTTGACTTAATTCACTTTCTTAATAGACTTTCTGATTGTCAAAAGTTACATTTCTGGCATCTCCAAACACAATATTGTACCAGTGAGGGAACATTCTCCAAACATGTACCTACAGATAAAGAAATGTTCTGGTTTTATACCCCCTTTGAATGTGTATTACTCTAGGTTTTCTAGGACAAGAAATCAGTGGTTAATGTAGCCACAATTTCCTGATATACTGTAATTTAATTAAAACTTTATGCATACTATTTAAAATATATTCACCTAAAACTTGAGAAAGCTTGAGAAAATTCAGGAAATACACTTGTGTGTGTGGGTCCTGACCCCGAATTTAGGAATGACTGGTCCAACAGGTTGCCATCATATCTTTTATTACCAGTCTATTTCTCTCTCTCTAACCCTTTTCTCTGATACATGAACTGTAGCCCCACACCAAACCCAAAGGCATGCAATGCCTTTCTCCTTTTCTAATTGTATTTCAATCCCCAACTATTAACAGGCCTAATTATCCATCCTAATTACCAATAAAGTGACAGTTAAGGTGCTCTTGTTTCAAATACTGCCACTTAGTCGGGCCTAGTTGAATATTGGGATCAGCGTTTTATTTCAACAATCGCAGTATTATTGATTAAATACAAAGTGCTCTTACTGCTAATTAGACTCTGTTATGCTGTTTTTGCACTTAGCTCATTAGAGGGCATGAGCTCCAGAAGTGGACAGTTAGTGTATTATTTTATTTATTCATTTTGTATTTAAGTTTTGTGTATAAAGTTTAGGATTTAATCGTAAAGATTAAAGTTTTTTTTCTAAATTTTATGCAGAGATCTTCATTTTGACATTTTCATTTTGATCAGTTATTGACCTCATTAACTGGTAATTGGTATTGATATTGGCCCTGGAAAAAAAAAACTATATTTTCATTGCTATCTGGCAGTTCCTCATACAGTTACACTTGAAGAAAAGTGCAAAATTATGTGTCTCACAAACTGTGTATCTTATGTCAGTCTGGTTAAATCCTGTTTTGACAGTTGGACTTTTAGTCCTTACACTGTAATAAACAATATCTTGAAATATGAGCTTTAAGTGAGAGCTGGTGTCATAGCAACATATTGTTATAACACTGTTGTTTCTTCATGTATAAACAAACAAACATACATACCGAGGTGTAGAGGTATCCTTCACTGTTCATGGCAAGGTACAACCCGGTCTTTGTCCCCTGAATTGCTACGATCCGCAATCCCACTGGAATCAAGTTGAACTGTGCTAAATTGGGGCAGGAGAGGCAGAAATAAATTGAATCAGAGAGGAACGTAAAGTCAAACTGCGATACTGAAGCTAGAGGAGGTTGAATGAATGCAGTATCACTGCTCCATGTTATAGCTCTCTTACGTCTGAGTGCTGTGTCCTCTTAGAGTTTATGTTTGTGCAAACCCAATGCTTGTTTCACCTTCACTGTGCTTTTCACACAACCTCTAAACCTGGGTCATAATGGATATGTTCTGCCACACCAAAGACAGCCTAGGGCAAAGGCAGTTAAGTGGTGCAGGTACATACAGTTGTTCTCATAAGTTTACATACCCTGGCAGAATGTGCTTCTTGTGCTTTGTGCTTCTTTTGGCCATTTTTCAGGGAATATGAATGATAGTACGAAAACTTTTCTTTCACTCATGGTTAGTGGTTGGGTGAAGCCATTTATTATCAAACAGTTGTGTTTGCTCTTTTTTAATCTTTATGACAACAGAAACTTCAACAACGATATGCAGAGCACCGTAGTAACTTAAGGCCATAAGCTGCTATAGCACACAAATGTCACATCGATGATTTCCCAAAACACGTTCCATTACAGTCGCAGCAGGAAAACTCGTGTTGTGTTACAGAGTTCCCTCGTGTGATTGGTCACTGGACTGAACACAGATCCACGTCAAATGTCCTTCAGGAAACATGAAGGAAGGTTTTGAGTAATCTGAGAGGTAACTCTTTAAATTGCAAAAATAATGATTTCACTGGAGCAGTGGTAAGTGATAGCTAATAACTAAAGTTTTATTTTCTTAGGATACCTCTGTTTTTTTTTCTTTTTTACATTAAATTCTGATATAGGAACCAACATCAGTTGACAATATAGGACAGTATAAAACAATTCATTTTGCTAAATAAATTTAGTATGCTACATATACTGTACATTCAGTCTGTCCGCACTTGAGCGAGGCCTTTTCTCTGATCTTATTAAAAGTATGTATTTTAAGTGTTTTACCTCCCTTTAAGTTTTCACCATAAGCTGTTGCTCACTTGGTGACACATGTCTTCTGCATTTCTGCATCAGTAAGTCTTTGATCCACCTCAGGGTTTTCTTTTAAGGGCTGTGACTGCACACTTACCAGGATAAGTTACACCTGGCTTGAACCAAGCCGTGCCTTCTCATCCTGATTCAACGTTCCTGTAACAGACTAAGCTAGAATGAACTTAGTACCATAGAGGGCCCGTTTTCTCAGTCATCCTGGAAATCTTAATTTTACTTTCGTGTGACAGGCCCCTGGATTCTAACCTGTTTATTGGGTTTTTGCCTTATGGGCTGACTCTGATATTTTTTACCCCCTGACTGTTTTGTGATCCAGTAACCTGAACACTCCTTTGAACTGATTTCTGCCTGATTTTGGGTTCTTCTGTCAATACACTTCACAGTAAGCTGCTCGCTCCCTTGCACCAAGTCCATAGAGGGAAAAAGTTTTTTTACACAATTTATACTAGTATTATTATGAATGATATATGTCACACTCCTTTTGACTTGAACCAGAGTCTTAAAGGTCAAAGAGACAATGGAAAGAAATAATATTTGGAAGAGAAGTGAGCTATTTAGACAAACTTCAAACTAAGGCTGCACAGGCAGCCAATTGTTTTTTTTTTGTCAGTGACAATTGTGTGTGATTTTAAAATACAGACAGTGTGTTGGATGTGAATATGCCTATGACAAAGGTCTACACTTCTGCTATTCCACTTACAGTAGTTCCTCAAAGTGTTGCGATTGACACTTTGTGAAGAATTGTGAAGAAAAAAAAAGTGGATACTGTAGACTGTAGAAACAAGCACTCACAAAATGAGCTGCTTTCGTCCCTTGTGCTGTCCATGGTGCCGTCAGGCTGCATTTGCAGGTAGTATCCATGTTGGCTGTACAGCCGGGTAACGATGCCTTTCAGCTGTGGCTCTGTAAGGAAGCACAGGAAAACATATTTGACAGGTGCTGTGGTTAGATGCCAAGAGCAGGGTCTCTGCTTGCTGATTCAACCTGAAAATGAAATCCTTTATTCTTGCATATCTGAGTGTAAATACAATATTTCAAAGAAGAGGTCATATTTTGAGTTGGTGCTGGCTGTGCTGTGCTTGCTCCCTGTGCCAAGAAACCGGCACACCATCAGTGAAAACATGACTGCCAAGAAGGACACAACAAAACAGGTTGTAGCTACTTAACCAAAGGCGCAATAAAAAACAAGCTTATCAGCTTATGTTAATGCTGTTTTTCTTGCTGTCGTTTCTGATTGGAAACGGACTTCCTCACACCAAACCCCATAGAAAAACCAGCAATTTTCACATTATGGCACATAGGAGTTGTTGATCCACTACTGCCTTCACCAGTATACTCAAATGTGTAAATTTGTGACTTCAGAGTTTGAAATCCTTGTTTCAAATTTACCCAAGTGACCCCAACTTATCATATGAAGCAGCAGCAGGCCAGTAGCTCCAGTAACGGAGTAAGCTTCTCTGTGGACTTTGGTGTGGGACACTGAGTGGTTTACAAAATGACATTAACATTTCTGTTTCCCCTATTTAAAGGCAAGATTAGACCATGGACATATTTTGAGATAGCACATGAGATAGAATTTGGTATGTGAGCCTTCTGTTAAATGGATGAAAGCTTGTTCCTTGTATCTATGTTTTCTCTGACAGCGTGCTTGTCTGTCTCTGGCTGATTCTAAACACAGGGGGAGCTCACAACACAGTCTGCACTGATGAGGTATCAATACCTTATTCAACCACACCAATGGAAAATGTAACTATCCTTTAAAGTACAACTTTATAGAGCCTAAGGAGAGCTATAACATGGCTTTGGACTCATACATCCTACTCGTGTTCCAGAATCATTCACAAAGTGTCAGCGTAAGGTTATACTTCGTGTCCCATCTTAGGTTGTGCTCTTTTATCTTCAGTCTATAAATAAGTAAAAAGCACAAACTGCTTCTCACAAATGAAAAGCTTGATAGGCTTCAAGTTGACTTCTGAAAGGAACATCACACAGAGGGAGGATGCTTGACAGAACAAATGATGGTTAATCATCAGTTATCAGTAACACAAGAGAAAACCCTCATCCTGTTATAAAATCACATCACGTTTATGTGTTTAAGCTTAAACAAGAAAACCATTCAAATGGAGATCTGGGACAAGCCTGTTCTCCCTGTGCACCCAACAGCAGTGGGACACCGTGTCCCCAATGCATTAGCAACATTGTCACCTCTCATTACAAAGTTAGCCATGATAGGAACTGTCGTTATTAAAGCCATCTCAGCATCGGGGTCAGTCCTGCCCACCTTCAGGCTTTAAAGTGATGCATTTGAGTGCAACGTTTTTCATCCATCCTGTCAGATGTAGACAATGAAAATATAAAATATTAAGCAGAAAAAATTACAGTGTAGACTTTCACTTTTCAATGACAACTTTTAGACAAGAATTGACTTGCCAAAGTGACATTGTTTGGAATAATTCATCTCACACTGGGACAGTTTAATGTACAATATATATGGAAATTGCTGTTATAGTTATTAATTCAAATAAGCGATGAGTAAAATGCATGCATAAGAAATCTACCCACTCTCTTGCAACCAGGAATATTTTTAGTGCGAGCTATAGAGGCCAGCAGTGGATGAAGCAAGTGTGTCTCCAGCGAAATGAAAGATATATAATGAAGGGGGCGGCGTGGTGGAGGAGCGGGAGGAGACTGGCTGAATGTTTCATGAGCGGAGTCCCCGCAGCCTACTTCATTTAAGAACCAGACAGAATCACCGCTGCTCCACTTAGTCCGGTCAGGCCCAGTAAAGTGACCAGTCTTCTTGGATGCAGCATTAATAAGGGAGGTAAAACATGGACGAAGACGCAATTAATAACAAAGCCTCATGTGAACTGCGGGGCATCTGGGAGAGTCCCTCCTCTGCTAAACTCCACCCATAGTCTCCAGGGAGGGATCTATGGGGCACTGCGCAATCTGCCTGTCTTTTTCAGACCATAGCACAGGGAGCAAGAGAGTGGCAGAGGATGCAGGAACAAGATACTGTATGTACATCTGCTTCCCAATGGAAGTGTGCCAGGGTTGAAACATCAGTGTGACCTACTGTATTCCCATTGTTGCGTGCTGAATTCTGCAGCACTCCCTTGTCCTTTCAATCTCTCCGTCTCTCTCTCTCTCTCTTTTAAATCTGCTTGTCAAAACATTTCAGTGTCTCTCGCAACTTCGTCGTCTTTTCTCTCCTCTCTCATTTCATACCCCTTTGAGTTATGCACGCTTTCATCCCACCTAATAACATCATACATCATCCAATCAGAGCAGGGAGGGCGTTTATTACTTATGAACACAGATGCAAAAGAGAGGGATGAGAGAGAGAGAGAGAGAGAGAGAGGGAAAGGGGAGGATCAGGGATTTAGAGCAGAGGGACAGCAAGGAAACAGTGAAAGAGAAGACGCTCTGTCATTAAGAGTGACAGCTATACGTGTAGGAAACAAAAAAAAAAAGACACGTTGAGGCATAAATTCAATAGACAGCTTTTTCAATATGGCTGCAATCAAAACTCCCATGCTCTGTCAGTGACACTAAAACTAATGTTTCACTCAGCAGAGCTGGCGCTGACTTCAAAAGCCCTCATCTTCCCAACACCGACGCACAATAAGTTTTGATCCAGTATAATCAAAGTGCGCTCCCAGCAACAATAGTCCGGGTTTTACAGCAACTGCATTACAGATTCATGGATGATAAAACGAAACAGGAAAAAAGCCACTGTGGACTTTTGCCAAGTTATTACCATACAAATGTTGCATATCTGAAATAATTAGGCGTACACACTCATATTTCCAAAGTGTCACACACAATGATAAACACACACTAGAAGGCAGGGTGTGTTTATCATTCTGGTGGTTTGGGCTTTCAGTGAACTATCGACATAAGATTTTGGGCTGCGACTGATAATTATTTTCACCATGATTTAATCAGTTGCATGCAAATGCATAAAATGATTCCCAAATCTTATATGGCACAGTCCTTAGATGTTTTGTTTTGTCCAGAAACCAGAGATAATCAGTTTATCTTCATAATCTCAGGGGACCAAAGAAACCAGAACATAATCACATTTAAGAAGCTGAAATCAGAAAACTTTATTTTACTAACCAATTCCACTCAAACAATGAATCACTGGAAACTGACTTCCCTACACCAAACTCCAGAGAGAAAAACAGCACTTTTTACATAATTGCACATAGGAGTTGTTGATCCACTACCGCCTCCTCTGGTATTTTCAAGTGTGTTATTTTCTGACCTCAGTGTTTGCAATGTTCATTTCAAATTTATCTATGTGATCGCAACATACTATATGAGATATAAGACTTTGACATAATTGCACCTAAATCAAAATACAGTGTGACATTTTCAAAATCATGATAATGCATTAAAACAAAATCAACATTAATTTTTTATTTTTTTAAAAAGTAGATAATCTCGGTTATTTGCAACACAGCTACATTTGCCTGTACAACAGAGTTGATTAATTCTAACATAAAATTAGACACCCAGGTCTATGGGATCAGTCCTATATTTGCCAACAATATATTGACGACTTGTATTAATCTTAAACATATTTTAGTCTTTCTGTCCGTGCGTGTTTGCATTTGCTGTGAACTCCTGAGCCTCATCTTTTGCTTCCAATAATTCAGTGGTGCATCAAGGCTCTTAACAACATGCAAATTAACAAAACTGTGTGTAATCATAACACTGACTCAACACGGTGTCATCAAATAGCAGCGATGCAATTCAGCCCCCTGTGTGTTCTGCCAACTGCTCCTCTCTCACTGTTTTGACAGTGTGTGTCTGCATAATGTGTACACACACACACACACACACGCACACACACACACTATGTATTCTGCCATTTTTTTTTTTTTTTTTTGTAGTTTTGTTGGAAATAGGATTCATACATCAGGCTTCCAACAAAGAAATCACATTGTCACTCAAGTAATTTAGTGCTTTCGTAGACTTCTTCAAATACTTACAAGGTTAGAAAACAGATTTCTTTTGAAATCAAGACTCACTATTAAAGTTTTAGTTGAGCCTTCGGATCAGAATTCAGTCAGCTCTTTCACTGATCATTATAATGTACATTATGAATGTACACATTAGGGTCATGACACATAAAAAAACAAAAATAAAACAAAAAGAAAAAGAACAGGAAGCAGACAAGGTACGCACAAGGGAGACAATTCAAAATAAAACAGGAAGCGAAGAAAACCAAGACCAAACAGAAGAATAAAAGTCCAACTAACAGCGTCCTGGTGAAACGATACATATCCTGATACAAGGATAACGATAAAGTATATTGTGAGTCAATTTTAAGAAAAACTGTCATAGTAAAAATAATTATGTTCTATGCATTAACAATAAACAGTTTTCTTCACACAGTGACATTGTGGCTAGCACTGTTGCCTCAGGGCAAGAAGGTTGCCAGTTCGAATCCTGGTTCAACCAGGGGCCCTTCTGTGTCAAGTTTGCATGTTCTCCCTGTGTGGTGGGTTTTCTCCAGGTTCTCGGGTTTCACATAAAGAGGTTACTTGGCTGTGAACGTAAGAGTGAATGGCTGTTTGTTCTGTGTCTTGGCTCTTCGATGGACGGCTGACCTGTCCAGTGTGAACCCCACCTTTCACCCTATGTCAGCTGGGTTTGGCTTGAGCCTCATGTAATTCTCTTATACTGTCACACTCTATATGCCATAGGTATATATAGTGAAAAGTTTAGGGCTGCAGCTATCGAACATTTTGGTAATCGAGTATTCTATCGAATATTCCATCGATTCACCGAGTAATCAGATAAAACATACGTTTATCCTATTCCTCCTGTTACTTTCGCTTTGCTGCGTTTGCTCATTGTCGCTGTATTCACTGTTTTCGGTCCCGGCGTCTGCCATTCCGTGCCGCTAAACTTTCCACACACGTTCCCCAAAGCCCACACCGTCTTCTTCCACTTTTTAGGGGACGCACAGCCTGTGATGTAAGCAGGTTTTATCACACTAAAAAGAATCCGTGCGAAACGTGAGCTTTAAATTTATTTAAACGAGGCTTCGAGGCAGAGGAAATTCCTCGATCATTTTTTGTAATTGAGTTACTCGAGTTACTCGAGGAATCGTTGCAGCCCTAGAAAAGTTATTTATTAAACTGTAAAAAGCACAGTGATGGATGTCATGGATGTCAGCATGCAAATGCCTCCTTTTGGCTTTTGCTGACATACAGGCAGTTTTTTTGTGTGTTTGTCTTTTTCAGCTTCATAAAGCTGGGAAACTAGCAAGAGACAGATTTCCAAGAGGAACTATTTATATTACACTGAAGCAGGACCTCCTGCACCGAGACGGTCATGTTGTTGTGGGATTCATTTGTTTGCATTTTGTAACTTCAAACCTTTATGGCACAAAATCCACACTGGTCATTTAGAATATATCACAGCGTGAATATGGAACCGAAGCAGTTTTCCCCAAATTGTTCAGCCTTGTCCGCATTGTAGCTCACAATCTAAAAATATTTGAGCGAGTTGTCTTTCAACTCGAAGGTCCGATTTACGGCTCTGCTAGTCTACGTGCCGATGTTTCCCTGGGCAAGACACTTAACCCCACGTTGCTTCTGATGGCTGTGTCAGCGGCGTGGCAGCGGGTTTGCAAGATGAGTGATAAAAATGCGCTGCACATAGATGTGCTCTATGAAAATGTGGGTGAATGGCAAAAGTGTAGTGCAAAGCAGCTTTGAGTGGTCATCAAGACTAGAAAAGTGCTATTATGAATACAAACCGCAAGGCAACTATTTTTTCCTTCATAAGCCCTGGAGAACTCTGACAGATACTGACATGCTGTGACAGCACTCTACCTCTGGCTGGATTAGCACGCAGTGATGTTTGCAGGAGCAAAAAGCCTGTGTTTCTATCATGAGGAGGCATAGTGTGCACATGTAGCCTCTGCTGCTCCACAGGGGTAAACAGAAAAAAAAAAAAAGGAACATGGAAGGCGACTGACTAATACTACCAGTTTATGAAGAAAAGCTGAAAAACAATGAAAGAATTACAATAATTAACATAAACATTATATTTTATGCATTTTATGCCTGTTTTACACCAAAAATGGTCAATATACACAGGTTTTTAATTTGGTAAACCCCAAACAACCAATATGCAACAGACAAAAAAAGAAGGCACGAGAGAGTACTGTCCGTGTAATTGTAGTTACACTTACAGTGTATACAGTATATTTCACTTCAGTTCCTCTTTAAATCTCAATCGCTGAGGTCAAGTTGTTGAAATGCAGTGAGACAGATAATTGCAGTTCAATCGTCAGCCGGTGATTCAGTAGCCTGATGGCTTTCACTTTGTTTTTGGGTGAGGTCCTCGATGATGTTGCCTGCCCTCTTAGTGACCTGGGTGTTGTGCAGTAAATTGTACGACACAATTGTAAATTCTAACATGGTGGGAAGGCTGCTCCGTAGATGACACACAGGAGAGCCTTCCTGTTCCCATACAACACTGTGATGGAGTTTGACAGGATGCTCTCCACTGTACATGGGTAAAAGTTGCTGAGGAGTTTGACGGATAGTCCAAATTTTACTCAGCTTCCTTAGGAGAAGGTCACCTGTGAGTCCAAGTGAGACTGTGGGTTGCGAGGAGTTTGAAGGTCTTCACCCTCTCCATGGTGAGTCGATGACATGTAGCAGGGCATGCTGGTCTCTCCTCTTCCTTAGGTCAATAATCATCTCTTTAGCCTTCTCAGTGTTTAAAGTGAGATTATTTTCCTGCCACCATGACACCAGATGAGCCACCGCGTCCCTGTAAACTTGATAATGGAGGTTTTGCTCTGGGAGGGGATGCAGTCGTAGGTGAAAAGGGTGTACAGCAGTGGACTGAGCACACAGCCTTGGGCTCACTGTCTTTTTGCCTGATGTCCTATACCAACTCTGACTACCTGCAGTCTGTCTCCAAGGACGTTCAGGACCCAGTGGCAGAGATGGGGTGTCAGTCCAAGGGTGAAGCCAGGCTGCTTGGGATGAAAGTGTTGAATGAACTGCAGTCTATAAACAACATTCAAACATAGGTGTCCCTGTTTTCAAGGTATGGAAGGGCTGTATGAATGGCTGCATTATTGGCTTCATAGTGTAACTAAACACAAAAACAGACCTAAATGTTATGTATGTCTGGAATGGCAGAAATCATTTATTACATCTAAGGGCCTTGCACTGTATCACATTCAACAAACTAGCAGCTGCAGTAACAGCAACCCTCAACAGCAACAATTTGACATAAAATCAGCAAAGAGGCTCGCTGAATGCAGCCACCCCCAGTGACTAGCGGGCCTAAAACTTGGCCTAATCATCCATGGCGAATCAGGGGAGTCTAAGCTGTTTGGAACAGCACCAGAAGGCTGAGCTACAGTACGTGTATTTTATTTCAATACTCATATTTTCTACCACTTTATACTTCCACCACTCCACTCCACTCCACTCCACCCATAATAAAATGATCAGTACAAATACTGTATACAGTACATGAAATAGCAGAAAACGTATGCAGCATGAATAGTTTTGTAGAACAGCGAATAGCACACAATACTAAGCACAATCTGGAGCGTGTCACCCTTTAGAATGACTTCTAGGCAATATGAATATTTCATGTGAGGATTATCCTGAGCAGTAGGTGAAAATTACCTTCAAACTCTCATATTTTAGTATTTTATTATTATATTACAACTTGTATTTTGCCTATCAAAAGAATTTGTATTTGTATAATTTTGTACCAGACTTAAACATGATCATTATAATTCATGAACTCTTAGATAAATGCAGGTTCCTCGTTCAAAATAAATCACTAAGACTATACATTAGAGAGCTAGCAAAGTGTTCAAGTCACTAATTTGAAATATTAATGAGTTTCCCCATCAACGATTACCCTGAAAAGAGAAATTTGTTATGACCAATTAATTTGAGTGCTTCATATTATTTTGTGAAATAAAAGTGTATATTTTTCTTTCCCTAGTGGATTATGTCCCTAAATTGGAAACAAATGTCCTAAACTAATACCTATATTAAAATAGTGACTAGTTGAGGTCAATCTAGTCAACAGTGAATTGCTAAATACACATTGTTGCCTTAATATCATTAACAAACAAGTTGTGTAATGATTTGAATCAGTCACAGCAAAATAAACAGAGTTGAGCTATGCTGAACCAAGCAGTGCTGGAACTGTATAGTGGAAAAGTGCCAAAAAAAAGTCAGAATTATTCAACCTCCAATGCATTTTAGGTTTACTGGCATTTTTCAGGTGTTTGCAATAAACAAATTACACAAAATAGAATAAATACTTTAAAAACACAATATTACAAGGATTTTATCCATATGCAACACTACCCCCTGAAAAGAATCCCTCATAAGAGGGATTAATTTCATTTTCAAATCATGTGTTGCTTCATTAGTTGCATCAGGTGTGCTTGAGATAGATCACCTCAAATATCTGGATTGTCGATGGTGACGTTTCATTGCATCTTAGAAATATGGCTAAGTCAAGAGAATTGTCCAAAAGGAGATCATTGCATTGCATGTTCCTTGAGATACAGTTAGAAGCATAGTTTGCATGTTTAAAGTTAAAGGAACAGTGGCTACTCTACCTTAATGTGGCAGAAAGAGGAAGCTCTCAACACCTGCTACCATCAACACCTGAAGAGGCAGGTGGTCAAAACCCACGACTGACTGCAAAAGACCTGCAGCAGGACTTGGTGGCAGCAGACACTGAGGTTTCAGTTTCCACAGTAAGGCACATACTAAACTCTGAAGGGCTCAAACCCCAATACGTACACCACTACTGACCCAAAAGCACAAGAAAATTTGTTCAAAGAGGCTTTGGGATTCTGTTCTGTGGAGCAATGAAACAAAAGTGGAACTTTTCAGGCCTATGGATCAGTGGTATGTCTGGAGGAGGAAGAATGAAGCATAAGCAGAAAAGAACACCCTGTCTACAGTGAAGCATGGTGGTGACTCAGTGATGCTCTGGGGCTGCTTCACTTCTTCTGTCACTGGAAACCTGCAGTGTGTGGAGGGTAAGATGGATTCAATCAAGTATCAGGAAATCCTGGGAGAAAATATCATGCTGTCTGTGAGGAAGCTGAAGCTTCGGCAGCATTGGACCTTCCAACAGTGATAGTAGCATACTTCATAGTCCACCAAGGCTTGGTTTAAGAAGACGTACTGGAAGCTATGGCCATCACAGTCATCTGACTTGAACCCCTTTGAAAATATCTGGTGGGATTAAAAAAGGTGGTTGCAGCATGAGATTCCTGAGGAATGCTGTCCGAAGCTGGTGTCTGGCTATGCATCACATTTGCAGTAAGTCATAACGGTAAATGCTGCTCTACTGAAGTACTAAAGATCCTTGTCATGAGAGGGTTGAATAATTTTGAGACAGCAGTAGTCATTAAAAGTCTCATTTTGTGTTGAATTTGGGGAAACTACTTGTAATATTACTTGTGTTGAGCTATTTAAAATGTCCTTGTTTGATTTGTTTTAACAGCTGCTAGGACATTTTGCCAATAAACTGAATTTTCAAGGGGGTTGAATAATTTTGATTGCAACTGTACATCAGCAGGCCATTACCAAGTGTCCTCCCCACACATCACTGAAAAAAGCCCTAAAGTGGTAGTTCAGGATTTTTGAAGTGTGGTTATACAAGATACTGACACACAGTCATAGAGATGACAGTCATCCTGAGGCACAGACGCTTACGCTCACTAAAAATATGGCTGCCACCAGGGGTACAAGGAAAAACTGATTATAGCTCTTGATAAAAGACTCACCTAATGAAATCTACACCTGCTTCAAGCTCCAGTATGAAACATCTGCTGCCCTCTGTGGACTTCTGAGTAATTATCAAAACACTGCCAGTCTCTACATGACCTACTTTTCCCTGTCTCCCTGTCCTTCCTCAATCTGTCTCACACACACACAGCTAATCGCCTTTGGTTGTGGAAGACATTAGATTTTTGTTTTCATGGTGTTTAATAATAACTTATGTGTGAGTAACATATTGTTACTCACCCAGACCACATCCAAGAAATTTGGAGCTACGCAGTGTAGAAACAGCAGAAGCTGTAAGAGAGGCCATCAGTTATGCAGTTGTGAAGGGAATGCTTGATTTGCTTGCTTTCTGTTGGCATAGTACTTATTTAGGATACCATGAAGCCCTATTGAAGGTTTATTTTTCACTGCGGAATCCACTTGTGAAACTTCTCATGGGCGTTTCTTGGTGTTTTCAGCCATAGTCTAAGTGTATGCAGGCACCTCGCTTTACTAGCGCTGTGGGGCTATTGTGCTTCGATCAGTCATGATGGAAATGATGTGTCACTGAGCGCAGTGTGGGGATGTTGTGGTGTGACACGGAAACAAGCCACTGGTGTTCTTCAAAGGTAATCAGCACCGTGTAAACTAATTTGATCACGATTTGAATGTAGCACATGTTGCAGTCTGTTTTCTACTTTTTCCTCAACTTCAGACTTCTCCAACTGCTTATTCTTTCACACCAAACTCCGTCGAGAAAATCCACATTTGTAGCCCATTTAATCATAGAAGCTGCTGCCTTAGGTTGATATGTTTGTCTCCCATACTTTATGGGGATTTGCACAAGGATTTCAGGCAGCCAATGATTATATGAACACCAATGTGAATGATGATTGGCATATATCAGCCCTATCAGTAGGAATGAAATTTGTTTTTGATTAGGCTATATTGGAGTTTTCCGATTGACATGTTTTCATGTCTTTTATTCTGATTACTTGTAAACATAGGTACTTACATGGATGTGTACAAAGTTAGATACCTATATCTAAACTTAGGTCAGTGTTTGATGAAAATTAATACATTTTTAGAATCTGACACAGACGTTTAGATTGTCTCTCTAAAATGTTCCAATTTGAAATTGTGGACCTTGTGAGCACTGTAACAGTGTCAAAGCATCATATTTATGAGAGCATTTTGTTTATTAAATTGGGTCTGTCTGTAATCTCAGTAGGACCTGCGGCGCGGTCCTCACAGGGATGCCCCTCATCAGTTTACATTTGGTGCCGATAATCGTTTTGAAAATACCACGGGGAGAGCGGAGCGGAGTGCTACAGTGAAAGCATTCACACAGCAATTATGTATGCGTCTGTGCAAATGAGGTCAGTGCACATAAGAACCCAAGGTAATCACTTCATGCATCATGGCTGCTATCAAGGACACTTAAAGCCTCAGCTGTGGTGTAATTGCTCTGAAAAAAATAAGCAGCGGTGGGAGTTTATTGCTAATCGGCACAATGTATGGCCATAGGTTCGGGTTATCATTACACTAATGTATTTATCTGGCTTGATTTGAGTGCAGCATGTTGCTTGCTGATCTCCCTCTAGCAGCGCTGATAGTTCTGATAAGAGTGGAGGTAATTATGTGGGGCCTGCATGACTGAGCATCCAAGGGCATTTCTTCCTCTGCTCTGACCAAACCAAACAACAGGGGTTTTCCTTGGCTTGTATTTTCAGGACTCCCTGACATACCACCCCCCCCCAATCCATTTTCATCATGCTCCCCTTCACATTCAGCTTTTCTTTGCCTTTTACTTTTTTTTGTAAATGCATGTATGCACTCCCATACAGTACATGCATGTGCACACAAGGAAGTAGGATTGTATCGCTTGTGTTTTGTTATGCTGTGTTCTTGATAAGAGGAGAACATGATTTTTTTTTTCTCCCTTTCCTAAAGTGGGCCATGAGCTCTACAGTGCTGCTAGTAATTATCAATCTTCTGGGAAGATAGAGGGGAGAAGGAAACGAGTGAAGGATGAAGCCGTAAATGGTGGTTAGTTAATAATATGAGGTAAAGATTGAGCATGTTTTAATCCAGAAGTAAGCGGGAGAAAAACAGTTATTTGTTTTAAAACTAAAATTGATACAAATAGCAGAGGCTGCATCATTTCACCTGCAACTGCAACAATGGCTTCTTCATTTACATTCAGGGCCCCATAAATTATTTCATATGATGCCCAGCAGTTCACATATACAGTGAGAGTGAGTTATTGTAGCATTTCAATGTCGCTGACAGGAGCATGTCAAACATTGGAACTACACTGGCTCCCTGACACACATTCAGCTTTCTCACATGTGCCTCATTAGCGTTGTGACAGGAACATAACAGCGGCACTTAACGGCACGCTCGGCACAAGGGATTCAGAATGATGTGACACAGCTGCATCCATAATGTGATATAGTGTGTGCATGTACAGTATGTAGTAACACACTGTATTTCTTCAGGTGGAGGTGTGCGCTTTCATAAGGAATAGGGAATACAGAAAACACCGATACACCTGTTATACTGTATATTTGCTCCTGGTCTCTCTCTTCTGTCTCTCCCTCACCTCCCTCTTTTTCTTTCTCTCCCCCCTTTCTGTCCCCCGCCTCTCCCCTGTCCTCCATTTTTAATTTCACCCCAACCAGGCAGATGACCGCACATCTTTGAGTCTGGTTCTGTCAAGTTTTTTTATCTCCACTGATGCCTAGTGTTTGCTCATTATGTGAACGGTTGGGTTTCTTTTCTGTTTATAATACTGTAAAGGTTTTGGCCTTACTATGTACAGTGCCTTGAGACAGTGTATGTTGTGATTTGGAGCTGTACAAATAAAACTGAATTAAAATTGAATAGAAGCACAGAAGATGATGTTATGAACACTGCCTACAGGGCCAGTTTAATGGGAGAAATTAAATATACTAATAAATAACTATGAGTGTATAATCAATTTAGATTAAACTAAGTCAACTAGACTTAAGTTGTCCATTTGTTGAATTTGTTTAGTCTCACCATTAGATGTCACTAATTATTACACACTGGAGCATTAACTTGTAACCTGGATATGTCCAGGAAAGACAGGGGGAAGAAGAAGAAGAAGACAATGTTAGAAAGCAGTTGTCATGACCCTGAACCTTTGTTTAGACTTTTAGATTTTATCTGGACTTCCATTATCTTGTTAGTATTTTGTTATGTATTCTACATGGTTAAAGCCTGGGTGATAGTAGAGGTCTGCTATGGTGTGCGTGTGTCTTTATCCACCTGTGTCCACAGTGGTGTGTGCAAACCTCTCCCTGCAGCTTAACACTTTCCAGTCCAGTTGGTAGTGCTGGGTCTTGCTTTAATTAAAAACTAGTTAGAAGGTAGTAAAAAATGAGCTATAATAGCGAGGCTAGCTCCCAACACACCTGACCTGTCCTGTCCTCATTCCCATGGACCCTCCAGCAAGGACACAAACAGGTACTTTAATGTATGCACAACAATCAAGTGCAAACATTTCTCAGTTCTCCCCAGGGGGTCTAGATCTGTGTCAGATCAGATCAGATGATTATCACACAGATTAACACAGCTGAGCCTAAACTACACAGTGACAAATAACAAAAGGACTCTGTATTTGAACTTGCAGGGGATCCACTGATTTTATGCCAATATTATCTGAGATTAAGTTCAACTGAGAGAGTTTTTGTACTCGCACAGCTGTGATGGAATAGATAAAGTGAGCAAGGTGTATCATTAAACACAACAGGGCTTTGCAAAGATACTTTTAAAGTAATATGCTGTTTTTTTAAAAAAAAACAAAAAACAAAAAAAAACACTTCGCAGTTACAGGAAATTCTTTTAAAGAAGTAGACATTCTCAAAGCATTATGTGCAGTTATGCAGCTGCACGGTATGTATTCAAATAAGACCTGAAAGAAAGTTCCTCTCCTAATATGCAGGTGTTATACAGTTGTAAAATCTTTGACCTGAATTATTCTGACGGCTGTTTATTTTCTACAACCTCATGATAATGGTGCATATCATGATATGATTGTGATACACCATTACGCTGAATAATGATAATAACCATATCCTACAAAAAATGTTACTATAAAAGCTACTTTGTTAACCTTTAAAAGCAGCCACCTCCTGGCTTAATTTCACTTTGTACCTCAAGTAATGTTTATGTCTCAAGACGGTCATCACAGCATTTGCTGCTGTATTGAGTCAGTAATCTCTAAGCTGGTAAACATATCAGCATGGTGGACCTCACAATCTTCGACTATATTAGTTATTGAAGCGCTAGTAATAATAATAATTTTATTTAAAAAGCACCTTTCAAAACAAAGACACTATACATTAGGATCATAGGACTTTACAATAAAACAAGTACAACTTCTTTAGGTGAGTTTTGAGTTGTGATTTGAAGAGAGAGAGAGAGAGAGAGTATTAGTCTATCAACTATTATTGTAGTAAGAAATCAGATTGTCAGGGTTGGATAGATTGTATGATGCTATTAATGTGGAAGAAAAGTTGTCCGGGTTAATGTCGGGTTAATGCGGAAAGAGACTGACCAAGGACGCATTGTTAAGGACAGAAAAGTGAAAATGGTCAGTAATAGGCAGTTTATCATTTGCACAGCTGGAGGAGGCGAGACCACAATAGCAAATTAAATCCAGGATGTGCCCTTTTGAGTGAGTGGGGGTGTCACTATGCTGCACAAAGCCAAAACTGAACTGCCTTGTGATTGGTCAGGGGACACACCAAAACACATCCGAAATTTGACTGTCCAGTGATGGATTTCATTGTTCAACAGAAAGAGCACAGGAACAGCAGCTGCTAATGAGCAGAAGAATGTCAATCTAATATTACCAGCCAGACTCCTCTGTTGATTTAACAATGCTTATTTGAAAAGGTATCACACATACAGTAAATGGCAACAATATCTGGTTCAGTGCTGCCATACATTTAATATTCACTCTGCGTGTGATGTGAGGCTTTTTCCAGTGATAAAGGCAGGCAGACGCTAGAACACATGAAAACTACTACTTAAATACTTTCAGTTTCACAGTGAAACGTGAATATTGTCTTTGCACGTACAAGTCTTATGCTTGGTATTAGAAATGGCCCGCTCACTATCTTCCTCTCTTGCAATGATTTTTTTTTCCCCCTTTCATGACCCCCCCATCTTCTCATCTTTGCCTCTCTAGATGTCCTTCACCTCCACTCTCTTTCTCTTGTTAGAGGTAAATCCAACCCGTCCTTGTCAGCATTAAAAGGATATTTTCGTTTTTTTTGAAGTGTGGTTGGATTGAAATACTGACATATAAGTCAAAGCTGACTACTACAATTTATGAACCAAGAACATAAGGAAAAACAGATTTTAGCCACTTGTGGTAAATAGTCTGTATTTATGTAACACTCTTCTAGCCCTGGTCACATTAATGACCACTTAAAGCTGTGTTTTACTACAGTTTTGCCATTCACACAGCACATCTATGTGCAGTGCATTTTCACACAGGTTTCATACCCATTCACACACACTGCCAGCAAAGTGTCGTGCCCAAGAACACATTGGCATCTAAACTAGCAAAGTCAGGATCAATCAATCAATCAATCAAACACGCAATCTACAAGTTGAAAAGCAACTCACTGTATCACAGTCACCTTATTGAAAGGTTAAATATAAGATTATATTTGCTACTTTGTCCTGCTTTTGGATGGCTTCTTTACATCACAGGACATTATGAAGTTGTTGATTCCCTGTTAAATTCCGTGGTATTTTGATATTTTTGAAATTCTGTTTGAAATTCTGTGTTCAGATTTACTGAAGTGACATAAATTTAATAAACAAGGCAGCCATAGACCAGGACTTTCCATGTCTCTTTGGGCTCTAATTTCATGGCGCACCGCAAGGTGGGGCAGTGGTAATTTTGTCTGGCGCAGCACCGTGCACAGTGAATTTGACAATTTGGTAGACTGAGGAGGATAGATTAAGTCCAGGAATGTTGTGTAAAATGTATATTTCAAGTATGAATAACATTAATAACAATTATCATCATCACTGTCATTTCATCATCTTGTCGAAAGGTGTGACAGCGCCAACAAAATGTGGGATTGGTTCCAGTTCCTCATGTGACCCCTCAGAAAAGGATAAACCAGAGATGAAGTAACTATAATAATAACTATATAACTATATAACTATATAATATGTTTAGTAAATGTCAGTCAGTCAGAGCTCATTATGTGAATACTTTGTACAGCCACGCTTATAGCCAAACATATACTGTCACTGTAATCCAAGTACCCACAGATTTAGCTCAGCAGGTACGATATGAGGGAGATTACGATGGTTTCCTCAGGACCACACAAAACAAAGGCATGCTCTCTGCATCACTTTGACTCAGACTAAAGGCCACGGTTTAAGCAGCTCAATTACTTTTCCCAAGCCAACTGCAAACTCTGACTGCAATAATATGTGCAAAGGGAAAAACTGATCCTCCTGATCCTCTCATGTGTTCGCTCACTTTATTTACTGCGGGTCTAAGGAGCTTCATTAAACAGGGTTACGATGTCAGACGAACCTATAAAAACAAAATAAATACATAAGTACATACCTTTAATTTGAGTGAACTTATGCATCATATAAGAGACCTTGAATGTTTAGAGACAAAACTTTGTTTTACTGTATTTTTATCAGAGGGATTAGGTTCATTTTGGGCAAAGTTGAACCAAAAGTCCAGTCTGTGTATTTCTGTGTGTATGAAAAGCTCCATCCCCATCTTCATCAACACACTTTGTTACCAGAGCCAGTTGATGAAACAAGGATTGCTTGAGGCTTATAATCCCCATAGTAGGACATAGTTACCTCCAAACAGCAACCAGCCACTAATCTTTTTTTTTGTCTTAGATGCAGGCAAAACAGAAATGTGTTGCTTCAAAATCTCTCTGATTCTTGAAACATTTTCAATAATTGTTGGTATATAACCTCAGAATGTATTTTCTACCTTGTCTTTGTCTACATACTTATCTAAATATTTATCTACATGTGTTCATTGTCACAATCTATTCTAGATTATTATTATTATTATTATTATTATTATTATTATTATTATAATATTGGCATAAAATCAGTGGATCCCCTGCATTATTTTTCTTTTAAGTTAGTTAAAATTTTTTTTTGCTGCATGGGACCTAATATATGCAGAGTCAAATGGCTAATAGTAGCACCCCGTGTCTCACCGAGCTGCTCTGTCATTGATCAAAGCCTCTTGTGATGCTATAGGCTGTAAACATTTACATTATATTGAAAGGTTATTAGGAATTATGGATAAATAATGCCAACCAAATCCTGCCTATTATGCCTTTAAACAGATCAAACATCATCAGCTTTCAGGGAAAGATAACCTACTTTCTAGCCAGATTATTAAACAAGAGGAGAACTGTTTGAAGGAAGCAATTTTACTCGTACAGTGATGCTTAATATCTAGACCCATGGTTTCACATCTCATCTTCTTCTCCACATGCTACCTCCATGACAGGCTGATTCACTGTTCTTTTCATTCCCTCCCATTGTTCCTTTAATCTCCACTGGTATCGTTCCCTACTCCTCTTTCTGTATTTTTGATTATCTCTTCATTTGTGTCCACCCCCATGACTGCCAACTGCTGCCACCTTTAGATTAAGTTTTCATTGACATCACACTGATGTCACTCCAGCATGCCACTGTTGCTGGGAACCAGCATGAAGCTGGTTTCACACAGGATCTGCAAGGATGCCTCCTACTCATCTGCCATTGAGCTTATTTGCAGTTTCTGCTATGTATTATATACAGTTTTCCTTTGAAAATCATACTTGTAAATACACTTAATACCACCCTGTCTTCTGTACTAGTCAAATGCCAGGACTCTTCAGTATGATACCAAGCAAAAGTTGTTGGTGCACATTACTTGGACAACAGGAAGAGTTGTGTTAATGGCATACTGTGTCTGTTAGATATAGACACTGTGGGAAAAAGACAATTTTCATCGTTTGAAAAGTTCAGAGGCTGACCAAGATGCAATTGTCAAATTTGACCAAATAAGGTTTATTTTTCAATGGCCTTGGTTTAGAAGCTCTCAACTTGATAGTCAAAAACAGCGGGTTTTTCCATTGCATTGACTGCCCATTTGTCTCTATCTCAAAGAACTGAACTGAACACTCCTCCTGGGTTAGAAAACATTCAAGAAAATCAACTGGACCTGCTTCAGAACATGCTAAGTTCTCCTGCGACATGACCGGCCTGGTGTACTTTTGATCAGGGGTCAAAGCTGTGGCACCCACTGAGCAGAAAACTTTCACAGTTGGATGTGCAGAATGTTCTCTACCCCTTCATATGAGTTACGCCATTGGCTCTCATCACCATGTGGTGAACAAGATCAATGTTTTCTTGAATGGTGGCTGTGGCAGGACCTCCGGACCTCGGGTCATCTTCAAGGTTCTCCCTACCCCGCTTGAATTCCTCTGCTCACCATTGCACAGTTGATAAACCTGGAGCATCATCCTCCATTGTAGTAAACATGTCAGCATGAATGTCCATGGGGGCTACTCCCTTTTTCTTCAGATGTTTGTTAACACCATAGTGTCTCCAATACTAATTTTAGTCAGCCTATGAACTTTTCAGGCTCACACAAATCTGGGCAGTGTGAACATTCTCAGTTTATGTGTGTCTAAAGGAAAACAGAAATGAATTAAGACATGAACGCTAACCCTAGCTGACAACATGGTTATCAGACTATAGCCACCAAACAAAGACTCATAAAATTTGAGCCTGTTTAGGTCTGTGATATCTTAATGTACACTACTGTATCAGGCAGTCAGGCAACAGTAAAACAACAACTCCTGGGTTCCTGCAAGTTAAAAATGCAGATTTTCTCAAGGAACTTTTGTACAGGTGGAGTGAGTGGTTTACACTTTAAGCCAGAAAAGGCTGTGTAATCATGAGATAAAGCTTTAAACTCTCTTAAAGGTCACATAGAATGGTCTTTTTGAACCAAAAATTGAGATTACTGATGTCTACTTAGATAAATCAAATAATATTTAAAAACCTCATAGATTCTTCAGATTAAGTCATTTTATTGCTGCTCTCTGGCAGCCTCTGAACAGGCACTCTGTTTCTGAGCTAATGCCCGCCCCCCAGAATACTGAGTCTCCTGTGATTGGCCAGCTACGAGCAGACTGACTGCTCCAAGGTGCTTTGCCCCCCAAACCGCAGGAGCATCAGTTTAAGTTTTACTCCTGTATGGAAAATACAAAATAACAATATTACAGATCATGTAAAATTAACTATTTTAGTATAAGTTGTTCCCTATTCAAAAGTAATACACACATGGTTGAAGCGATTCAGATTCTTCTTCTTCAGGTTGAATGTTCACACCCATGACCGGGAGTAGCTGTTGGGGGAGGGTTCAATGCACGGCAAATGTGCTAGTTGCGCAACTAAACTCGACTTTTCAAAACCGCTTGCTCGAGCGCAGGTGAACAGAGAAGCCCTTTTTTCTCAAAAGTGGCTGAAGTGTTTATTGTGACACTTTAGTGATGTTTAGATACGGGAAGGACATGAGGACACACAAATTTGATTTTTCAGTGAATGTCCTCTTTAAACTATTACAGACAAAAGTGCATAGATTTAATTGAGTCATTTGATTAGCGCCTAAAAACGGGAGCCATGTGAGAGCTACAGTAGCATTCATGTGTGCGGCTGTGAGGTCAGCGTTTACTGTGTGTCAATATCTCATACAAATACACACCTAAAAAAAAACAAACAAAACAAAACAAAAAAACCCCTGAACTGTCACTTTAAGCCTGTGTTTACCTGGGCCAAATCGCCCTCCCTCTGTCTTTCCCTCACCTCTCTCTCTGTCTCTGACCCCTGTCACAGTCGGTGGAGCACTGATGAGAAGGTACCTAATGCTGCATTGTCTGATCAGGTGTTGTTGACTAAGCGACTTTGTGGCCCTAATCTCTGGGGGTCAGCTTAATGCTATCCTCTGCTGGATCTTTCCTTGTAACTCAGTCTGCCGCCAGCCAACCAGGGCTGACATTTGTGCTCCAACTGTCGACCAGCCTCTCGGATGCTTTCCCCTACAACATACTACACCAGCCAGGCCACTCAATGTTACAAGGTGTTTAGGTTTACGCTATATATGAGTGCATTAGTTTCTAATGACTCAGCTCTCTCAGGTGTTTTGATACTTTTACTACTGTGAAGTCTGCTTGCATTCCACATTTGTTCTTTCTATCATAATTTTGGCTCCAGAGGTCTGCTGTGTATTTTCTATTCTGTGTTGTGTGCTTAGACTCATTTACTCTATTCATTAAAGAGATGTTTAAAAGGTTATACAGAGGGTCAGGCAGTTCAATCCCTATGGGGTCACATTTGTCTCATAAATATCCGTAAACTCACATAGCATGATCCACAAATGTTCCCCGATTTACATATGTGTTTTTGCTATCCACCAATATAACATTCCTATTTGTAACTTGTATTTTGGGTTTTACAAATAAATGTGCCTTGCTAAATAAATATTTTTCATTTGTAGAAATGCCTTCCGTTTGTAAATCTGAAAATTGTGTGTGTGAGGTGTTGAGTCAGTGTTTGTGGATCACCAATTACACGCAATCATCGTTTTCCTCAACTACGTATTTTTGAGACATGTCGCAAATAGCTCTTGATTTACACATATACAGGTTGGAAACCAATAGGTGGCACTGTTGTTCACGCATTGATGACCTGCACATGGCCTGTTTGCAGAAGTAGCAGAAGTGACTAATGAAAAAAAAAATGCTGCTGTATAACTCGACCCCTTGAAAAGTGTCATTTGGATGGCTATGTAATCATAATTATGTATTGTGTTCATTAGCAATTCCTTATTAATTTATGGCTCTCCTGAATTTATGGTTCACATCCTCACATGCCACATGACATTTCTCTGATCTAAGAATGGATGCTGCGAATGCATATTGCTCTGCGTAGTCCCTTCATACAGCTGTCAGATAGGTTTCCACTGCAAGCATTCACTCAACGAAAGTGCACAAATGCGTACTAATGCTGTGAATGCGTGCACAGGTTTCAGATGGAACGGCACGGTCCTTTAATCACTGCAATTGTATCACTTCATTTATTATAATGGCATTATATTAAAGTGTATGTTTGAATGTAAAGATTACTTTTTATTTTTCACTATTTGTGTCATCTATTTAGATTTAAAAGAAGGAAAACTGAATGAAAGAAAAGGAAACTCTTCTTTCATTCTGCAGAGACAACGGCCAATTCTGTTTAAGGGGACAATTTGGGGCCAAATGTCTTTTTTTTTTTTAAATTAAAACAACAACCTGCTTCTAGAGTTTCCAAGGGGCTTTAATTTTAACTGTATGTTTGTAATGATTATTTTTGAAACTAAGGCAACATTGTTTTAATGGGACACATTTTCAATAATTTTCTAGCACATATGAAATGCAAATTCCCAGCCCCTGGGACCGCTACCTTTTCCAGATATGGCAGTTAAAAAGTAGTTGAATAGGCATGGTATATACTAGATATGGCAGTTGTTTTATTATATTAGAGTCTTGTTTTTATGTCTTGTTTTAACTAGTGTGCCAACTAATGTACAGTATTTAAACTGAGTAAAAACTTGGACATTTATTTTCTATAATTTCTTTTATGGAATAGAATAGAATAGAATAGAATAGAATAGAATAGAATAGAATAGAATAGCTTTATTATTATAGATTCAAAAGTGCACTTTTTTGTGCATGTCTGGGGAGGGAGTAAAAGGGGGATTATTGAGAGTTCAGGAGTCTGGCCTGGGGAATAAAACTGTTAAATAATACCGGGCTGTTCTGGTTCTGATACTGTGGAACCTCTTCCCAGAGGGCAGCAGGGAGAACAGTCCATGGAGGGGGTGAGCGGGGTGTTGTAATGCAGAGAGGCAAGTACGACTCAGGCTGATGCTATGGTTTGCCTGCGTCTTATACGTATGTTGTGCCTGCCACATGTAGGCTATAAGCTGCAGGGTTTATGTCCATCCTTATCCCAAATGACTAGGATGTTGCTGTGTGGCAATAAATATAACTTAGGTGTGCGGGTGTGATGCTGAAAATGTCCTCTTAAAATTAACACATCTACAAAGTAATGGATGGTTTTTTTTTCCTGCAAGTACAAAAATGTATAACTATGAAAAATTTACTGTACATTTTTTATATGCCCGTGGTGCTAAAATATATGCATATGGTGCCAGACAGTTTACGTTAATATTCTGTACAATCACTGAGGAACAATGCAACCACTTTACAATTGTAGAAACAAGGTTGGTGCAAGATGGCGGCCTCCATAAAGCAAGGCCCTTGCCTAAAGTACATATAAAAATGACAGGGATTTGTTACTTAAAAACAGTCACTGGCACAAAAGACAGAGCGACGCAGAACGAAATTAAAATCCTCATAAAGCACGAAGCGCTGCTCAGTGCTCATTATTCTCATACTGAAACTGCAAGATACTTTTATGCCTATAAAAATATTCAGGGCTTTTTATGAAACATGTTTGTACAGTGGCATTTCTGTATCATGCATAATTTAACTTCTCACTGTGTATTAAATAATTAAGCCGTCTACACAGGATGAGAATTAAGAAAATCAAAACAGAAAAAGCAGCTAGTTCATAAGAAAGATTGTTGGTGCAGAAGATATGCTTTCAAAGAGGCATACATTAGAGGACCTGACTTTGTTACTTAACTTCAAAGTACCTTTATTCATATTTAAAATTGCAGGTGTGGGTGTAAATTTGATATTTGTAGTGTCACTGTGTTTGACCCTTGTTTTCCCTCCCTTAACCACATTTTTTTGCTAGTACTAGTACACTGTACTCACATGCACAAGAGCTCATAAGCGATATGAACTTAAAACGATGTAACAGTATTCCATCATGGTATTGCCATAACAATATCTGTGATGATATATATCACAGAATTTCAAAATAAGTGTTTGTTATGATATGGAACAATGTATAGTCCATAGTAAAAACTTATTAAGGATGCAAAATGAATCTGTTAATAAAAAAAAACATACAGATATAAATCATAACTTGATATCAATTGGAGGGCCACATTAAATTGATTGGAGGGCCTTATCTTGCCCACAGCCCGCAAGTTTGAGACCTCTGTAGTAAAGGATGAAAGAGGCATTAATGTAACATTATGGATGCCAACTGCAGGCAAACACTGAAGGATCTAAGCACAGATTCTGGCAGCTGTGATTGACTTAGAGGAAATTTGATTTAAGAAGTTGACTGTAGTCAAATTAAATGCTGTAAATTTGAACATAAGTAATTATATACTAATTATATAAAATGTTACCCCTTTTTGAGTAAGATGATGCAAGTGTAATGAACGTTTGTTCAGCAATCAAATATCCCAACACATGACCATGAAAATTTGTCTTAATATAGAATTCAGTAGGGATACTTTTGTCTGATACTGACAGCACAGTCTTGGAGCCAGTGTCTTTATTCTCATCAATTTAGTGATTTAGTTTTCCTTCTTTTATTTTAAAACAAGTAAAACCCATAATCACTGCAGACCTGCATTCCTCACTCACATTCTGGCCATGTGACGTAAATGGCACATGCTTTACTGTGCAGCATTTGAGCATTTGTTAAGCATTTGTGTGGTATTTAAACATCGCTTTTGGATCACTGCAGAGTTACATTTTTTTTCTTTTTCCCGATGTCCAATCTAGCATTTTTTTTAGCAGTATCGATACTATTATTGAATATCGTATCAGCTCATCTCTATTATTCTTCAGATTTTCTGATTCTGTTAAAAACAACAGCAGTGACTTACCCGGCCTTTTCTTGTTTTGATTTTTCCGACCGCCGCATAGTCGTACTTTGGAGATCAGGACCAGGATCTGTTTCTGGCACAAGGACTTGTTGCTCTTAGGACAGGGCCTGCGCTTGTTGGCTACTGGTCGGTTAGGGTGGTCGTCCTTGACTGCCCGCTTCTGTCTAATGAGAGTGCTGGCGAGAGCTGCCATCTTCTTCCCCCCCCCTCACACCTTAGGGAGGGGGGTGCCTTCCTTCTCACTGCCCCCTTTGGCTGGTTTTTTCTCCTGCTTTCCTCAAAAAAACTAGAGTAGGACGGGCGTTTCAGAGAAATCCCCGCAGGGGAGATTGGGCGTCTAAGTGGGTTAACAGGGAAGAGTTTAGTTAGAGTGTTCCCTTGGAGAGGGACAAATTGAAAGTGGTGAAACTTCACCTCCAGTTCAACATAAAGCCTTCACTCCTCTCACCAAAAATAAGCATCTGACATCAACAGAGCACACTGGGAAAAAAGTGCCACAGTCACATTTTCACTTTGAAGAGCAACGTTAGAATGACTGACTTTCAAAAAAGGGGAAGATGAAAGTATTTCTACCCTCCTTCTCCACTCATTTTTCACATCGAAATGCACCCTAATTCCAAATCGTATGTTGTAAAATTAGTAAGCTATTCCAAAGAGCAATACCAAAGAAGAGAAGTTCAGATTTTGCATATAAAAATTTTTTTACTGTAGAAAAGTGAACTCATTTTAAATGCTAAAATGCTCTTAAAAGCACAACAGAAGTCAAACATTTTATCACCATTTCTGCAGTCCATGGAGGTCCAACTTTGCCTTCCATTTAAACGTGGCGGCATGTATGAATAATGAGCGAGGAGTCCAGGCGGTAACCCAGCTGACTTAGATCCCAAGATGGAACAGCAGCAGGGATGTTGGCTGTCGTTGTGAGGAAGGAGCTGGGAACAGAGCGAAGACATGGACACAGACAGAGACTGACTCCTCTTCTGCCTCTTCTGATGGCACAGTACTTTCCCACAGTCCTCACCGTGTCCCCTCTCCACCTCCTCCTCCACCTCCTCCTCCTCCTCCTCCTTCCCCTTCCCCTTCTCCTCTTCCCATCTAAAGTCAGCGAGTGGCTGTGAGAGTATATGTGTGTGAATTCCAGCAGCCACCATCAGTAGAGGTGACATTCATGTGTGAGAGAGAGAGAGAGAGAGAGAGAGAGAAAGAAATAGAGAGAGAGAGAGAGGGAGAGAGGGAGGGAGGGAGGGAGGGAGGGAGATACAGAGGCTGTGATGTGTGAGAATGAGCTTGGTTGGTTATAGAAGGAGAAAAATGTGAGAGGGAGAGGCTCCATTTTACTTATTTTACAGCAACATCTATAAAAAAAAATCAGTAATGACTCAATCATTTTGACTGAAATAGAGTGGGAGGCGGTGCTTGAGATGCAGAGTGTGACAGTTTTCTGTCTCCTTAACTGGGAGAGTATCACCCATGTGCTTACTTGCATAAGAAATACATTATTATTATTATTATTGTTATAGATTTTGATGGTTCGAGGATAGTCTGACCAAAGACCACGGTTAAACCATTTTTACTCTCATAATAAATTGTTTTTCAACACTACAGAATAAAATCACACAACCTTTAACTATAGACACGTCTCCGTTTTGGAGAGTGTTAGTTGCAATGTTAGTTGAGTGTGAGTGTTAGTCTTTTCATGCTTTACTGCTTTTGTTTTTTTTTTGTTTTTTTTTTTTAAAAACTCTTAACTTAAAACACTGACATGTTTATGTTTGACTCATTGTCATATAGTGTTTCATTAAGTAACTTGCTAGTAATTATTCTTAGTAACCAAAAGTAACCAAAATGCTTGTATACCAGTGACTTAAAGGACAATTCTTTCTTTTTTTTTTTCAACCTGGGCTGTATGTTTATAAATGTGGGTGTATATGTGAATGTTATTTACACAAGTTTTCATAATTGGTCTAGTAGATCGTATCAGGCAGCATCCACAACAGGCGGCACTGGCTGCAGTGTACTCTCTATGGGGCAATCTTGCAAGAGTTATGTAAACTCATAAAAAATGCTTGATTTCAAAATTAAATGGTTTGGATTGTTATTGTAGGAGTTGCTGTGAACATGTGCCCACAGAGGAAGAAGGGCTTGAGTAGGACCTGCTGATGTCTGAAAGTAGTGGTCATTATGTATCCAGGGATACATTGTGTCACTACGTCGGAGGATTTCCCCCCCTCCGATCAACAGGGCTTTGAGTGAAACTACTGCTCCGGTCATGTTGCTAGAATCTTACTATAACAATCCGAGCCATTTAATGGTGAAATCAAGCAGTTTTTTATGGCAATAACTCAGACATAATTCTTGCAAGATTGCCCCATAAAGACTGCATTGCAGCCAGTGCCGTCTGTCATGGATGCCACCCAATACGATCTTCTATGTAGACCAATTATGAAACCTTTTGTACGTACCATTCACATATACACCCACATTTATGAACGTAGGGCCCAGGTAAAAAAAAGGGAATTCTCCTTTAAAGCATTTGACAAAACTTGACTGCTCAGTCCCTTAGCCACTGTTTAGCTGTTTTGTTGTGGTAACAAACATTAACAGTGTAGTTCAGTGGGTGCAACCTTCTATGCTACAGTTTGGCCTATTGTCCCGTAAGCCATCTTGTTGCCACAACAGCAACAGACTTATGTTCTGCTTGCAGTAACTGTCATTGTGCTACTGTTGTGTGAAATCTTTGGCACAGCCCTTATGGCATTTATTAAATGGTTAATAGTTACATCCCTGTCCTAACTAAAACCTTATCCCCAACCTTATCCATTATCTGTTAATGCTGGCCTGGCTAATGCCAGGTTACATTTCACTGATTTGAGATTAATTATGAGTCTCGAAATGGTATGATCAACAGATGTATGGGGACAAAAATGCCTCTGTACATAAATGGATAGACATACAACTAATCAGACCAATGTTCTGAAGGACTTATCAACACAACATGCATGCAGTTTTCTAGGAGCAATGAATATCTAGTAATGGCGGGGAGCTCTGTGTCGCTTTAAATGGAAGCAACAGCTGAATAGAAAGCTGCTCTTCACTGGCTACCATGTTGGATGTACACAAAAGCTTCTAGATGTGTTTATTGTGTTAAGACTGCCTGTAGCATGCCTGGGGTTTGTGATTGGTTCTCTTTTTTAGGACATTATGAAGTTGGCCAAAAGGGCATCCTTGCCAAATTGGCGTCCTTGCCAAATGTCAGCAAAATTGAATTAAATTGCTTGCAGACTCAACTGGGTTGACCCAGGCTAAGTTAATGCATGACCCTAATCTAACCACAAATCAAATCTTACCTCTAATCCTAACCGGTAACATAGAAATAAGAGTGCTGCCTCATTAGGACCAGGCTTTGGTCTCTATTAGTGTGGCACTGCTCCAGCACAGGTCTGTATTTTTACTGCCTGACACATTCACACTGAAAAACAAATTGGTTACAAACCTGAAAAGTTAGTTACAAACCATTCGATCATTGTTTGATGTTGTGTCAGTTTTAGCTGTGTATACTTTTTACATACCATTTACCTAATGTTTTTTCTACATCTTCGCAACATCAGCAGGTGGTACAGGTTGGATTGATAAAGACTATTTTTTGCGTTAAAAGAAGAGATGTTCAATGCAATCCAACATGTTGCCACTGTCGTATTCTGTACTTCCATTCATACTGTGCACTGCCTGCTATTGTTGGTGTAGGGTGGTGAAACGTTGGCTCCACTTCTAGTCTGAATACAGGTTGGTTTGTTGAGAGCAACAAGGTTCAAAATGGAACTAGAGACCGGGAACTATACCAGTGCCTGTATGAGGACTACTGGTTCTGACAAAGTTAGTGTTTGTACCAGAAATGGTAACAAAAACAATTGCACACAGTTAAAGAAATAACACAAGCACATATTTTGTTGTCTTCCCTCCTCTATAACTGCATCTCCAGTCAGTGTTCTCTCTGGCTCCCTTCCTGGCATCCACTCACACCTAGTAACCTTCACAGTTTCTTTATGATTGGTTTCCTTGAGCTCTACATAGGGAATGAAAACCATTTTTTAAAAATGTGCATTTGTCCCCCCCTCCCTTCTGAAAATGGCATTTAGTGTCTGACATCGACGACTGCTGGCTTACGCTAACCCTGACAGAAACACGAGCTTGGACAGATTGAGTTAGACAGCTAAACCTGCCAAAACACACACTCTCTCTCTCTCTCTCTCTCTCTCACACACACACTCACACACACAACTGTATCCTGGAGTTTGAACAAGTAGTTCCCTCATTCCTCTTTACATCCATTTACAGACAAATTGATACATTTCCTTTAATAATATGAAGCCATAACAAATTTCCACAGGTATCAGTAAATGTGCTCATTTAAGACAAATAATTTAAGACAAACAGTAAATTATACCATCATAGAAGAGTAAAGAAAACAAAACATGCTATAGTGGTTGCATTTACTCTTAGAGGTCCGGCTCACCATGATACGGTTTAGAACGATAAACCCTGATATAGTCCACAACGTTTCATTTAAAAATTAAATAGATGCACACATTTCTCAGGCTAGCCATTGTTAACAATACCAGATGATAATAAGCTCGACATGGTGTTTTGCGTGCACAAACAATGTAGCAACATGTACATATGTATGACTGATTTACTGTGAAACAAACATGACAGTAGTGCTATTAACAGTAGCAGTGGTCATATGGTGGCAGCCATCTTGGAATCCAGTGTCAGGGTTGGCGAGGTTGATCCGAGTTTCCGAGTTGGAAATCCGAGTTCAGGACCATGACCTTGGAAATTCCAAGTTACAACTAAAAATGGAACTCACAAAAGGATGCTAAAACATGGGATGATATAGATTGATTATACCCCTCACAATTTTCATTTTGACAAAGGAAAGGCATTTGTGTTTACTGAACTGAGTGCTTATGCTAAAATGACTAGGATAACAAATATATCTACTCATAAGACATTATTATATATTCTTTATTACTATATTTAGTAGTATTAGTATTTTTTTTTACTATTGTATCAGTATGATGGAGATATTTTTTATTATTTATTTTACAGGGCTTTTATACTTCTGTTTCAAAATACAATATCTTTGTATATTGCTGATTTTGTGGCATTTCACCCTTCATCTTACATTGCCTTATATGTTATTGTGCAAGAGAAATTTCCAAATAAAACAACCGCAAACAACAACAAGAAAAGCCTATTGTAGGCAGTTAACAATTATTTATAAACTATTAATGATCGACTAACCATTGCAGCTCTAAATACGAGGCAACTCATAATACGGGGTAACATTTCCACTTACTGATGTCAAAAGAAATGTCAGACTATGGTATGGTAAGTGTATGTTTGCATGATCATGGACGGACGGCAAAAAAAATACAGTACCAGTACATTTCAGTACATTTCAGTACATCAAGCGCGAGACTCATCATTTTTCACCACAAGCCTGTCGAACTGCTTCCACAGTAAAAGCTCTGTAAACAACACTCATCTGGCCACTCAGACTCAAACCCAATAAATCAACTTATCTGGGAGCCAATCAATCCAATTTTATTTGGCATGGCACCTCTTTTACAAGCCAATTTCCAGGCAAACCAGCAGCGGAAGCAACTTGAAAATGGAAGGTCGATTCAAATCATTTCTAACAATGCCAAGCAAGGTCACTGCCTGTCAGGGCTTGATTGACAGGTGACAGCGGATGTTTGGTCTCCATGGAGGGACGAGTGGTTACAGTGGAGGAGGAGGAAAGGGAAACACAGATGAGATAATCCACTTTGTATTGACGGAGAGAAAAGAGATTTTTTTTTCTTCTTTCCTAAAGCTGGAGCTTGTAAAAAAAAAGTCTGACATGTCTATGCTCACTTAGACACAATGACAATAAAAGCCTGATAAAATATTGGTATAACAATGCTTCATGAAAATACATGTCAGAATATTGTGATCCAATACAGTCCATTTGGAAAGAAATTTCATTCCACTTGAGAGGGGTGGAATGTAATGAGTCATTTGATATTGTTAGAAATGGGTAGAAACTAGGCTTGGGCAACATCCAAAATTTAATACTACGATTTCAGACCACCAAAATATCCGGCAGCAGAGGGTGGACAAAGATAATGGGCTCTAATTTCATGGTGCAGCGCAACGTGGTGCAGTGTAGCGCAGCCTGCGCAGTGGTAATTTCAACCAGCGCGACACCATGCGCACAGCGCATTTGGCAATTTGGTACCAATTTTGTACCAGCTGAAAGCTTGCCAGTTCCAACCTGGTCTACTCTCAGCGCAAGACTGGCTGGCTGACTGGCGCACAGTGCGCACACGTCACCAAAACCTCACAGGCATGTTTACAGAATGTCAGGCACATTTTAGTGCAATTAATAATCACAATAACCACTATTTAATGTAACTATCTGAATCAGCATATAAATATATCTTTATCGACTGTCCCGTCACATCTGATGTCAGAAGGGTAATAGAATTTAATTAATGCAAACTAGTGACTTCACATCTTTCTCAGTCAACCACAAACAGCCTCAGCACCAGAAAGTAAGTATATATTCGGCTTTTCCCTTCTCATAAAATTCCGTGCACTCTATGTGGCAGTTAGAGCAGCAGAGCGCAGGGGAGAGGAGAGACCACCTAACTGCACAGCTCTGTCCTTGAATGTTTCTGTTTACACATTTTTGGCCACAATTTCCTCAATCACATTAAAAATACATAAATTTACTCAATCAATTTTATCGATTTATTGAACTAGTCTCCTTCTTCCCCTTCGTTCCTCTTCACGCGGAAGAGGACGATTCTTTGATTCTGTGTAATCCAGAGTTACAAACCAAAATGATCATAATTCAATTGGGTAAGACAAGTTCATTTCACATGCAAACACTAGTGACAAGGGCCAGACCACAAGCTTGGCAATGCGTCCTTTACGCACAGGTGCTTCTGATTTCATCCCTGTCACGTGAGGAGGTGAGGAGAGGAGCTAATTTGTTTGGTGAATATTTGGACCGGCTGTGTTACACCCAGTCATGCCTTCCCCCCCTCTCTTTTGCCAGTAGGAGGGACGGAGGCGGGACAGAGGAGTACTTCCTCCAGGATGCGATGTTAGAGCCCAATATCTTGTTCACTTCTTTAATTGTTATCTGTATAAAACAATTGTAAATATAGTAGAAGTACAGGACCATTTATATAGAACTTGTCACCGGATATTTTCAATTTAAACGAAAAATGTTGAAATTTTCAGGACAATATGGATTTACAATAGAAACACCACACAATGACAAGAACAACAAAAGGTCCTCACACCACTGTGTGAGTGATTGGGCTCTAATAATAATGTAAGTACTTGCGTTCTTGACCAGGCAGGTCAGCGATGTCCTGTCATGTAAAGGGATCAGTGTGCGTTTCCACTGCAAGAACACGCCTGATTGCTTGATCTTGTTCAATAATCTAGTCAATAATCTTTTGTTTTGTGCTCCAAAGTGTGGGACAATCTTGTAAAAGTGATTTAACATATTTGGCTGTTATACAATTAGTGGTTTGAAGAAGCTTTACATTAAAAGGACGTGGGTGAGGAATATGTGAGTTTCTCTGGTCACAAAACAAACATGATCAGGACTACTTTCTTAATTAACTTATATATTGAAACAAAAAAATCTGAATCCGTAGAAAAGTAGTTGAAATATTCAATTAAAACATATTCATTTATTCATATTTAAATATTCATTTAACTCAGACCTGGGCATGATACAGCCTGGTGGCTCTTTCACCCTTGCTGACTGGCCAGCGGGAAGTTTATTAGAAATGAGAAAATAAACTTAAATGTGTGTCATGCGCCTAACATTTACAGAGTTTCCCACAATAATCAATGCATGGTGACAGAATCAACAATGACGTATCATCATCACATTGCACACATTATTTTCTTCTGTTATGATATGGTGTAAATTGATTGCTTTTCTTATGTGTTGTTACTTTTTTGTATCTGCCTCTGATGCTGCCTCTTGGCCAGGTCATCATTGTGTTGGTTCTCAATTGACTCACCTGGTGAGAAGCAAAATGTAAACCGAATGTGGGTTATGATGTGTGTGCTAGTAGTGTTGCCTTGGATCCCATTTTGGCCGAGGGCTTTTCTGTGTGGAGGTTGCATGTTCTCCCCATTTTTTAAAATCGAGATTCAAAATTCAATATAAATCCTTATTATGAGGGAATTCTCCCACTGTTGTGAAGGCATTAAACATAAACAGTTTTTAAGGGTTAAAAGAGTCTTAGTGTGCATTAACACAGCAAAGCTGACAGCTAGGTTTTCCGAAATCCCCAAGAATTTCAAATACATTATGGATTCTGCCTTTTTTTTTCTTGCTCAAATACAGATTAGCACACTTGCAGCCTCTTAAGGCCCTTAATCCCACATCTCATCATATTCAGGATTTGCTGTGCGAGCTTCCTCAGTCCTAGCATCATCAACATCTCGAAGGTAAATTCTGCATGAATCAAAAGTGAAGAATGAGGAGAATTAAGAACAGCAAAGACAACACTCTGTCATGTGTCCATATTACGTATTCCCATAATCTGAATACAGCACAGAAAGGGGATTAAATGCAAATGTTTTGCTCCAAACAATCCCTGCATGAATATCAGTTTACGTGGAAGCCGAGGGCTTTGACTGTATATCCTCTTTTAAAGTGCTTTAGGTTGAAACGATAATGATTCCAAGGTTTTACTGCATTCTCTGTTACCAAACAAATACTTCTATAATCTTCATGGGGTGAGTAGATGACTGCAATGTTAACTATTATTATTTACACATGACAGGTCATTGTGACCTTGTGGTCAACCTCAACCATCATGTTAATAACTTTTTGGAGTACACTAACATGTAACAGTGAAATGCTACTTATACAGACAAAATACAATTTATGCGTATATGCCAGATTTATATTCTTGAACATTTGCTCATAGTAGAGTATAGTTCAGCATTTATATACTGTATGTGATGTAATGTGAATAGTCTGCATGTAGCCATGCAGACACAGATGCACATGCAAACACAATGCCATGCAGGAAGAGTTAAGCACATCCAAACAATTGGCCTAGTGCTGTCTCCTCTTATCACACTCTGTCTCTCTTTTTCAACCCCCTCTCAGCTCATCATGCTGTGCACAGATGACAGGAGGTATTCTTTGTTAATCTCCCTCCATTATGCAATCATGTAGAGTCTGAAGCCTGCTTCTTGCACACAGAAGTAATGTTTCTACTGTCCATGACCCTTGGGTGAGTTGCTCATTAACTGTGATCGTCCTCACTTCCATTCTTAATGTAGCTCTGTTCAGCTCAGTCGCTGGTAATTAGGTTTTAATCATGAGAATTAGTTGGCGAGTGTGAGATTTCACTTGCTGGGAGAATGGTGCTTTTTTAACTATTCGTGCATGCCTTGAATGGATTGGCTTTACAGCCTGTTTCCACATAGTTTTGCTTTATGTCTTTAATTTATGGAGGGAAAAGCATTTCAGTACAAATTGATAGAGATGCCACTGCAACATTGACGTATATACAGTACGCTGCTTCCCTGGGTTAAGAGTTTTTTCCGTTTTTTTATGGAATGTCACAAAAAAAAGTCTGTTATATTCAAAGTATTGTTAAATGAGTTCACGCAATACTGATAAATAATCAGCTTTACTCGTCTTCCTCTGTGCTTCTCAGAACGGGAGTGTTTAGATCCTGTGTCACCCAGTGACATCCCTGAGCTGCACACAGGAAATGATTTGTTTTATGTCAAGACAGATGAAGGCAACAGAAATGAAACATTGTTGTATTGTATCCAGGTTGGTGTGTGACTGGAAACACAAAGAAGTGCACACAAAAATTTTCACAATTTCATTACACTGCTCTAAACAGGTTGTTCAACAGTCTGAAGGGATGCATGCTTCTTGCCCCCACGCACCCCTGCTCTGCTTCTGTATACGCACTATTGCTCCCTCAGTCAGGTCTGATAGTATTGCTTGACACAGCCTGCATCATTTCTGTTCACAAATAACACACACATTAGTAACAACAACAACAACAACAACAACAAATAAATAAATAAAACACCATAACCACACTGATTTTATTGTTATCAACATTTATTGATGTATAAATAAATGTAGACTATATGAATATGTAATAATAACCTCACTACAATACTGTGCTTTGCACAGAAGCAAAAATAACGGTTGTCTGCCTATGAATTCTTTGAAATTCAAATTTCATTGTTTCATTGTTCTACAATCCATACAATCCTGGACTTGGCTATGACATTACTGCTTATTTTGTTTGCTTTACTCTCTAATAATCTCTAATCTTTAATAGACCCTGTTCTTCACCATGTCACTGATGTATTTGCAGGTTAGGTACAGTACAATGGTCTCACAGACACTTCTGCATGTCAGTAAAATGCTTTTATTCTGATATGATTAATAGTATAGTTCTTGACTGCATTTGCCACTTTCCAATGTTGACAGCTTCCTTTTAATAAGCCACATCTTCAAATCTTATCTGCTTCTCTGCTACACTGATAGTAATATCAATGAGTAAAGCTTCATAAAAGAGCGGGGCGGCCTGTCATGCGTCACATTACACTGGATTAGCAGCCATCACAAATGAAAAGCTTTACTTGTCATTGTGTAGAATACAATGAGATTATGTTGTAGACATTTTCATTATATACTGCTTATATAGAAAGTGCCATGAGGATAGTTTGAGGCTTTTCAAGTGTGGGTGTCAGAGATAACTGACACATACTTTGAGACATACATGCTTGCTGTCCCCTTCTCATGTCCAGACTAAACAGTTTGTAAATTGCTCACTCTCCCACGTCAAATTCCACAGAGAAAATGTACGAGAACTCTGGAGTTTCTGTGTCAATTTGGGAAATCTTAATGAATGATTTCAAACAGCAGATCTGAACTTACATATGAGGACAATCATGGACTAATGAGGCCTGTGTGCCATGATGTTAAATGAAGGATTTTCTCAATGGACATTCGTGAGGGAAGTTAGTGTTTTACAAAGAAATTAAAGCTTCCGGTTGGAAGAGGCTGTACAATGATCAGATAAAATAGTGATCATTTTTGTAGGATATCGTAGACTAAAGCATTTTGTTAGGTGACTAAAGTCGGGTTTTCCTTAAGTCTCTGCTGCCAGCCACGTTTTCATTAACTGTGGAACGAGCGCCCACATCATAGTCAGTCATCATAGTCAGCCCTGATTATCTGTCAGTGCCTCACACATCCACACCTGGAAAAAAAATCTAACTAAACCCTTAAAACATCTTTCAAAGTAAAATATAGGACGTTTGACACCAGAGCAGATGTAATATTTTGGTCTGATTTAAGGGTATGGCTGCTATTCAAAGTCTCTGCTCCACAGTTTTCATATATACACTGAATGACATATACCAATAAACTTGCATTGTGCATATACAGCAGTCTGTAAAATTATAATAAAGGTTATGTAAATTTCCAAACAGTTAACATAAAGCAATTTTTCTTTTTTTTACTTTCTGTTATTCAGTAGAACATTGTCTTTTCTCCCGTTGCCTGAGGTAAAGTCTTCACAGGTAAATACAGAGGATTAAAGCAGCCTCTCCCAGAAAACATAAAGACTTCCTGATGAATGCAGATTTTGGATGGCATGTGTTGCTGCTATTATAATCCCACAGTCTCCCCAGCTGTTTTCACTTATCACTAACCTAACTTTGTTTCACTCTCCCCTGCATGTTCCTCTTCACTGGCACTTTCTGCTGTGATGACTGACGCACCTGCTCATGTGGAGGAACACAAAGGATGCAACCTTTTTTCTTTATCCTGTTTTATAAAAGTTACATTTTCACAATAACAAGGACTCCCCAGGCAAAAAAAAAAAAAAAAAAAAAAACAAAACAAAAAAAAAACAACCAGTTCCTGGAATGACAAGGTGAAGGTCAAGGTCAAATAACCATCGCACACTGAAATGATTTTTTATTGTTTATATGGCTGCATTACACTACAGTTTATGGCATTCACCCATTAATAACCCGTTTAGTCACACATTTAAAAGGCACATGTCTGTGCAGCACTTTTTCTACCGTGACCTTGAGAGATGACTCACGCTACCACTGAGCCATTGTCAATAATCTACTTATTTTTCTCTTGTGGCGTTCTCAGGTTCACATTGGATATGTATTCAAAGCTGTAGTAAATGGTAGGGTTGAGCTGAGATACTCAGTATTGGTCCAACAGTGGTCAAAAGGACTGGATCCGATATTAAAACATATGTAAATGTAGTATTTCTTTTATTAGTAGGATCTTTGTGATACATTTGGAACAATATGTTTAGGCTAAGCGGTAAATGCAACAGCACCAAGTGATAATCAGTTGTGATGTCACCCATAAGAATCTGAACTCCCACCTTGAAGTTTCAAAATTTAAGATTTAATGGTGCCATTTTGAGCTTTAGGAACTTGTAATTCACAGACCTGCAACCACCTGTCCTACCTCACACATATTAGTAGCAATTCTTATCTTTAAATTACGTATCCTTGCAATGGCATATCAACTACTTACTGTTTTGGTGGCGATGCATGTTAATTTTCCATCACAATTTCATTGTATTATACTGTGAATAACAGAAATAAAACAATCCCAACCAGATATTTTCCACAAAATGTTCCGCCCTGATTTCAAGGAATTGTTTTCAATGAAAAATAAAAAATAAAAAAATTAATGGAATAAGTTGTTCAGTCTATTACCCTCTAAACATAATCATCTGTCACTCAGTGTTAGGTTTTGATAAAATTCTGAGCATTTTAACTGTGACATAAAAAACTGTGTTTAGTTCCCCACTTTCATGTGTTTTTCGAAAGGACGTTTGACTCCAGAGCGGATGTAATATTTTAGTCTGGCTAGATTCAAGCCTCAGTCTCCGCTCCACAGTTTTCATATATTCACTGAATGACACTGAATGGAAACAGACAAAGCCTCTGTCAGATTAGGATGACCTTTCATGTCATGGATTGGGAAATGTTTGGCTTCAAATAATGACACCCAATTTACAAAGTAATCCTCCTTGAACCAAATCTCATTAACCCTTTTAAAATATTCTCAGTAAACACAAACAGTGGCAAAATCGCAATTATTATTATTATTATTATTATTATTATTATTATTTATATGATGTATTCATGAGGAGAATCAAAGCTAAACTGGAGCCAGCTATTTTTTTTTATCCCCACAAAACCAGGTCCCCTTAGTGGCTATTTATTTAGTAGAAATATTAATTTTTGTGTAGCTGGAGGTCGCACAAGTGTTCCAGCTGTCTTTTTAGCATCTCACCAATTGACACTAACTGCAGATTAGAATAATAATCCATTCAGAATAAGTGGTTGATGATGCAGAACGTTTTATTGTGTTTGGATGGATTCGATTTTCATGACCTCGAACAATGTCACAAAAGGTGACTATATAAAACCAGTCTCATATGTACAGAACGCTCATGCTGCCGCTACTTTATTTACATATTTACAGTGACATTTCAGGGTGAGTGAGACTGATGCAGCTTTGCAGGTTGGATTATGGAAGAGAGAAGGGGAAGGTAAAAGCGTGTGCATCCTTGGGGTAATGAGGAACCGCCTATGACAGATGTTCTGCTGAATTAGGACCATAACATCTGTAGAAGGCTCAGAAGTAACTAACGTCTGCTCTTAAACCCAAGCTGTTTCTGCAGCGGTGCCTTCATTATGTTGTTTCTCAAGGGCACAGCAAAGATTTGCTCAGTTCATGCACATGTCCTCTCACATGTGGAGGCATACACTCTCTGCTCATTAGTCTAGTATAATGGTTTTTTTAATAAAGGATTTGCCAAATCCATGACAACACTGCGTGGCTTAGTGAGTCCCTTTGACTCGAGTGCAAAACAAACTCCCCCTGCTAACAAGTGTGATCATGGAGTGGGACCTTGATCCAGATTTTTGTCCAAGCACCACAGTGACATGCACCTATGAGAGGTGCTATTATATGATTTTTATTTTTAATCAAAAGTGACATTTTTAGCATAAGGTTTTGACACATTTTTGTCAACACATTTTTGTGCCAGAGTAGGTCGCTGGTCTGCTGCTGCTTTGTTTGTTAAATTTCTGTAACAACTTCAAGTACCAAAGTCACAAAATAACACTGAACTTTATATTGTAGGCAGCAGTGGATCAGCCACTCCTCTGTGTCATGACGTAGAATTACTGACTTTGGTGCAGGAGAGTGGACAGTTTAAAAGCTTCATTTTCCAATCAGAAAAAGCTTTTTTATTTATTATTTTAGATATCAGTAGTAGTAGTAGATAGTATTTTCCTCGAATCCCCTTTGGGAGCCACATTTAATTGAGAGTCACACCCGGAAAAGTCACTATGTGCCTTTTCTTCAATCTTCCACATTTCAACTAACTATTCAATTAATATTATGTTTTTGTTTTAATTATTGTATGTTCTAGAACTTTATAAAAAATGTTAGTGTTCGTGTGGTTCAAGGTGTTGGATATTTTAGTGAGATTATACATGCACATTGGATGGTGTGGCCTTTATTCTGAACAATCTAAGAATATGGCACAGGTGTATTCGAGGTTTTTCCTCTATCCACTTTTTATTTTAACAACAGGAAAAGAGGTTTCTGTGTGGACATATGCGCTATATGTTATGGTTTCATCTTCTATTTCCCCACCCAGGTGTTCTTGAGCAGATCTGTGTAGAAAACGGTTTATTATTTAAAATAACTGTGAAATGCACTGACATCACATCGGGTATTTGTTGGTCAAAAGTACAGTTTTGTTGTCTCATGATATCAAAGGGACAACAAACTGCTTGTTGTTTCACATCAGGGTGTACGTTACGTGCTACAGAATTACAGTATGGAAGAATGATGTAAATGGGGGAAATCTCACAAACTTCACTTTACAGATGTACAGATGTGCAGAGCTATAAGGACGAGGCAATGAAAGCAGGCGATAAAACTAGGGGGAAACTTTGATTGTCTGGAGAAATAAAGGCAGTTTATCACAATTTCTCAGTCTTCAGACGTATAAGTAAACTTGTTATTTGTGTCCCTGTGTTTTCATGTGGATTAATATGAGATTTATGAATGGAGTGTTACAGAATTTTAATATACACTTTGATTTATCTTCTGTTTTCATTTAATGGGAAATGTACAGTTTTGTGTGTCCTTCATACATTTTAAGAATAAAATGCTCTGGGATTATAAGTATATTTGCTCTGATCAAATGTTAAATTATAAAAGTAAAAGGAAGGAGCAACTTTGAATATATATCTTCATTAAACGAGGTCCACACAATGTAGTAGTGGCTACTGCTGTTGCCTCACAGCAAGAAGGTCAGCTAGGATTGGATGACTTTATTTAGTTGTTGTTATTTGTAATAATAGTAGTAATAATGATATGTTATGCTCCGTCCTTCATCTGAAAATGACACAGTTGGCTTGCTGTGCCCTCAAAGGACTGATGATATCATTAGATGCATCTGCTTCTCTTCACCCTATGCAGGTCATCGGGACTTCAATTTAATTAAAATCACTCTATATTACTCTTCTTGGTGAATCCCAGAGACTCTTGGGCAGGCTGGTTGTAGGCAGATCTGAGAGTTCCGCATTTTACCGCTAACCAACCACGGCCTGTGAAGCACCAGTGGGGAACCAAATGAATAAATGGCTACCGCAAGCCAAGTCTTGCAGGGGCCTGCTTGTGCTGTTGTGAGTAGACCATGCAGATCTTTGTTACTATCAACTCACCACTCTGAGGCGACACCTTAGACCGCCATGTTTGTTTTGAGTTGTTCACGTTTCACACTCCATAACAGTATAAGATTCCATATCGGCAGTGCAGTTGTAAAAGTTTGGTTTAGTCTTTATTTGTACAGAGACATGCTCATAAAACAGAGATGTACTCCACCAGATTATAGCTAATTAGCTAGTTTCCATCTGCAGACCCTGGGTTACAACAAAAAGAAAAAAAAAAAAATATATATATATACAGTGCAATCTGACATAGGCATTAATATAACACAGTCACAAATGTCCACTCACTCCACATCACACACACTTTACAATGGTGAGTATATACGATTCATATCGTATATACTTATGTGAACATAAAAATATTTACAGTACAAGTTGGGTTAACATTGTTGCTCCATTACTGCTCCGTAAACACCAGTAGCAGTTGCTGGTCTTTGAAACAGGGGTAGCACATGAATTCGGACACAATTCTTTTGTTGGATTTATCCAATCAGCATCTACCTCACTGCAGAGAAATGAAATAGATGCTGTTTTCATAGAGATCAGTTGAAGCTGATCTTCCACTGATTTAATGTTCCGTGCTGGTACTGGGATCAGACGATATGTGAGGAACAGCTGATTCTGACTGAACTAGTCATGTAGCTGATCGCGCTCTAGCACCATTTTATTAATGAAATGTAAATACAACTGCGCAAATATGACCGTTTATTTTATGCCATTTGCCCCTTGCTGTCTTAGAGCAGTCATCTCTGTTTAACACTTAGTTTCAGTTTCACCTTGGAAAGCTGGGCCACTTCATTTAAAAGTGCTAAAGATGAGGAAATGAAGAAGAAGAAGAAGAGAAAGAAGAGCAGACCCCTGCTGTGAGGCTGCAGCTTTCGCTGATAGAGGCAGAGTGAGAGAAAGCAGGAGTGTAGCTACACCAGCTTTGTGTTTGTGTACTGTGTGTTGTTAAACTGTGGCCAGAATGGTGAGAATGTTGCTTCTCTACATGTTTGTTGAACTAGTGGTTTCATACCCGAGATTTTACATTAATATTCTGTACAAACACTGAAGAACAGCTACATTAAGCTGCTTTGGTCGCCGTGTTAAATCAAGGTGGTTAGTAAGTGAGTGCTGGTGTGTGTGTGTGTGTGTTCAGCTCCTCCCCTGCACACGGACTCAAAACGTATTTTTGTTAATAATATGGACAAACACTGACAAACAGCAACATTCACAGACTTTGGTCCCCACTAAAGTATGTGTCAGTATGTGTGTGTGTGTGTTTGGCTCCTCCAGAGCAGAGAATATTGCTGAATTTTACATAATTTGAAACCTGTCGTTTATTTAGTTGTAGCACTCAGTTACCATTAGGAGGTGCTGTATCATTACCTATGCTATTCTCTGTACAAACTGCGGACACACGAGTGAACACCCTTCAGCTTGCCACATGTTGTCTCTTCCCATGGTGTCCGAAGTGGGACTGCAGACAAATCAGAAAAAGTGAAATGTGCCACGTTGCTCCATGGAATTAGATCTGTGTCAATATTATCAAACAACAGATTTCGTGAAGCACATTAACACATTATGAATTAAGCAAACAAAAATATATTAAAAAATCAAAATACACAAATTGCAAATAAAATATCGTTTTAATCATCAAAATGATTTTTCCTCTGTAGTAGCTGTAGGAAGCTGTACTTGTTTGAGTTTAGTTCAAGACGTTTGACCTCCCATCCAATTATATTTTATTTGTTTGAAAATACATTTTACTTGCTCCAACTTCTTGCACCCCAGAATTGTTCTTGTGCTGCCTGCTGATTGGCTTCTGAGTTTTGGAGCAACAGCTCAATGGACTGGAAGTAGACACAGGCTTGGACTCATTCTTTGTTTGCTTCCATTTATCTGCCGGCCAGACATTCAACCATGGACATGGCCCATGATATTTATTATACTGAATAAATGAGTGAAATAAACAAAGTATGAATTAATCATATATTGATTAAAAAAAATACATGGAATTGACAAAATTATATTTAAACAAGTCAAATTATAAGCCTAATTATATTACAATTTGACCATATTCATAGTCAATTTCATTGTCTCTCAACCCATTCATTGTCAACCGCTTATCTAAGATCGGGTCGTGAGGGTAGCAGCCCAGCCCCAGACTTCCCGTTCCCCAGCCTCATCATTCAGCTCTGACTGGGGGATGGTGCTCCCAGGCCAATGAGGAGACATAATCTCTCCACCCAGTCCTTGATCTGCTAGGTCTCCTCCCAGGTGGACGTGCCAGGAACACCTCCCTGGGGAGATGCCCTGGTGGCATCCTTACCAGGTGCCTGGACCACCTCAATTGGCCCCTTTCCATGCAAACCACTCTCTAGTCCAAGTCCCTCCCAGATGGCTGAGGTTCTCAACCTTATCTCTAAGGGAGACCCCAGCCACCCTTCTGAGAAAACCCATTACAGCCGCTTGTATCCACAGTCTCATTCTGTCAGTTATGACCCACCGCTCACGACCACAGGCGAGGGTTGGAAAGAACATTAACCGGTAGATCGAGAGCTTTGCCTTTTGTCTGAACTCCCCTTTCTTGGAGAGAACACAATTCTGCATGGAGTTTGCATGTTCCCCCTGTGAGTGCTTTAAATCTGTATATGCAAGATATGTACTGTATGTTCCATATGGGGATATAGCCTACAAATACTGAGATATTATTTATGAGCCATGGTGCCTAGCCTAAACAATATTTACAGGTGGGGAGACAGACAATGCAGCTGAAGAAGATGCCCTTACAGTTCAGCATGTACTGGGCAAGCTCACGTTCCCATCCTCCCTGAAGAAAAAAAGACAAAGCAAAATATCATGCAAGTTTGATCACAAACGCATGGAGAGACTAGAAGATCACTCCATTTGCAAACATTCTTTTTTACTGAGTACACAGTGTAACTAATGTTGTAGAGACTACAGGTATATACAGCAGAAGAAGAAGTCAAACAACAAATCACAGGCTTAATCAATTTCTGATCACTTTAATTACACATAACCTGGGTTCAAGTTACAGAGGAACCGAGTTCGCATGAGAGTAGTGAAGCATCTGGGGTCACAAAACCTACTTCTCTTTATCATCAGCACCTGCAGCCTCACAGCAGGCGTCTGCTTCTCTTTCTGCTCTTCTCCTCTACTTCATTTCCTCATCTGTAGGAATTTTAGATGAAGTGTCAGAGTTTTTCCTGTGTAATTTTACATCCAGGTAAGACACTGTGGGACAAAGACATCTCAGCTAGTTAGAAACAAAGGCAGTATTATAAGAATGAAAGGGACTACTGGAGAAAAACTTCAGTTTTAAGTCTATAATTCTTTACACATGTAATTCTTTTAACACGTTCTGAGCCACTGTTTTGTGAGATATTTAAAATATTTATTTTACATTAACAGGAAATTTTTATTGCACCTATTTTTAGACTTAATGAACTCCAAAAAGGTTGGGACGCTGTGTAAAATATAAATAAATACAGAATGCAATCATTTGCAAACCTCACAAACCCATATTTTATTCCCAGCAAAACATAACAACATAACAGATGTTGAAACAGAAACATTGTGTAGCATCAACTTTGGTGCTGGATTGTTTTGTTTCACGATCCATGCTGCACGATGGTAAACATCGCCCTGTTCCAACTTCTTTTGAGATGTGTTGCTGCCATCAAATACAAAATGAGCTAATATTTTTGATAAAATGGTAAAATGTCTCATTTTCAACATCTGATATGTTTGTGTTCTACTGGGAATAAAATATGGGTTTATGGGATTATGCCGAGAGATTTAGCTGCATCTGACTAATATAAAGTGTAAAGCAAATTATCATAATACCATGTCATAAAATATACATTGCTTTGTACCAAATTCTTCTACAACCTCTGAAGATTTTTCTGGCTTAGCCCAAACTCTTCATGCTACACCATGTTTTTAAAACATAATATGTAAAATGAAGGTGACTGAATATTAAATGAAATGTTAACTGGTGTGTATTGATATAGAATCTTTCTAATCTGGATGACTGCCCAAAGCTGCTTTACACTGCAGTTTTTGCCATTCACCCATTAATCAATCACACTTTCATACAGCACATTTCCTATCACTCATGTTTCATAACCACTCACACGCTGCTGGCACAGTAGCAGAACCAGGAATCAAACCCACAACTTTTTAATTGAAAGGTGACTTGCTCTGCCACTGAGCTACTGTCACCCCCAGACCTGTTTTAACAGGATGTAATACATATATTTGGAGGTAGATCTACTGTAAATCTGAAGTGTAGTATGTGTGTGTATATATATATATATATATATGCAGCATTAGTAATAAAGATGCACTGAAGAGACGGCAGTAAAATTTGTTTCCTATGTGCTTGGTCAGATCCAGAAGCACTCCCACCTGTGAGGTGCAATTAAATTACACCAATAAACCTAAACCTACAAATCACACACCCAAACTGTTCTAATACTCCTCTTAAAGTGTTTCTTGGGGGGGAAACATTACATTTATGCTCATGTTTGTAAGCTCAGTTTGTTTTATTGGTCCTCTGTGTGCACAGTTTGAGATTAGAGAGAACTAATTTTTTTTGATCACAAAATAAAGTGCCAGGTTGTATTAAGATAAAAATATTTGTCAGTGCTTACCACCCTTGCTCCAAGTGGGTGCTGTGTTCAGAGATTTGCACTGCGTTGGAGTGAAGTGGGTTAAGTTTAATTTAGTGGTCAGAGTAGGATGTTTATCACACGTTACCCAACTTTAAATCCAGCTTTCGGTCCAGTTTGTGTATGTGTGTATCAGTCCCCAGGATGTTATTTAAATCAAACTGAGTGGAATACATTATGTATGAATCAGTCCTCGGTTTGAGGCCAACAAAGAAAAACTAAAGAAGTACAGTATGTTAAATGAAATTAGTGACCTGTTCTTATAGGACTGCGCCAATTTCTATTTTCATAATCAATTAATGACTTTGAATGCTTTTGTTAAATACAAACAAGGATTTTTTTCCCCCCTTCCCCAAAATGTGACTACTTTCTCATTTCTTTGCTGTCATTTTGATGTCTAGGAAACACAGATGGACACATTAAATCTGTGTTTACCCATCTTTTTCAGTGGGTTCCCACTTTCTAAAGAGAACAAGTCACAACATAATCTGTGGTAACTGGAGGCTTGTCTGCGATGGTCCTTGTGGGCTGTCCAGGGTTGGATCTGAATGATACTGGTAAGAGATCTGAATGTCCATGAGGATGGATTTAAAATGGTTTCTTTAGTGTGTTGCTGGTGGTTACTTGGGAGTTGGGATGAGAGAGAGTCAGGTTTTTCCTCTGGGCCCGGTTGGAACAGCATGTGTTTCTAATTTACTGCCATTTTTGTAACACCTAAACCAGACATAAAAATGACGCTTGAAAAACTAATCACAACTTCATTTAGGCATGATATTGAAAGAAATATACACATAAATAGTGTCTGGAAATGGCTGATTAATGTGAAAATTATAATAGGCTTCATTTTTCTTCATAGTGGAATTATCCCAGTATGCATTTGGCAGCCTGGTAGGGCAGATTAACAGGACAGTCACAGTCCTATTTGCACCTGAAGAAAGCAGCACCTTCATGCTGAGAGGAAACAGAGCCAGTAACTGACCCGCCATGATGGTCAAATTGTTTAAGATGCAGCTTAATCAACACCTGTGTTACATGGACCACCTATGGCTAACTTCCCTCCAATGATACTGAATATATCGCACGTAATTAACAGTATATTAATTGTGACACTGGATATTTGACATCATACGGTAAACTATGGAGTCTAATAACCATGCCCTCAGTCATCATCTGTTGGATTTGCATGCATGCCACCAAAGGCTAGGTGTCTTTCTGCCAAAACTGCACTTTAATCCTCCAACGCTGTCCGCTCAGTCACTGTGGAGTTCAGCCAAATCCTTGTTTACCCCGAACCCTCATCTGTCACCACAGCCTGTCGCTGACTGCAATTAAAATATTAACATCATACCCTTTTCCTCTCCCTTTTCCTAATCCCCACAGATGCTCACATTAACACAAGTGGATGTGTGGGGAGAGCATCTACACTGCAGATGTGCTCTCGTGTGGGAGCCAACACGTCCAGACACACACACGCACACACACACACACTCGCAGATCAATCGCAGTGATTTATGTCAGAATTGTCACGATTGTGTCTCTGTAACACTCAAGTACACCAGTGCTCATTTGTGAAATGAACATATTAAATAATGATGAATAATAATAATACATTTTCTGTTTTATGTTACAAAGCGCTTAACAGTCAAATCACATCTAAACGAATATCTCAAGGCGTTATGCTTAGTAAGGCGGAGAGAACAAAGGACAAAGAAAAGCAGTTCACTCAATGAGCAAGCACTAGGTTTTAATGGAGAGAAAAGAGAATGCCCCGTTAACAGGAAGAAACCTCTGTCAGAACCAGAGATGTGCAGCCACCTACCCAGTGTTCACATGCTTTCAGTGAGTTTAGACTCACTCAAAACTATTGATAACAAAGTGGGAGGATGACACGAGGAAGTGGCCTCACATAACCTATGAGGATATTTGTATTATTTTGTGCTGTCCCTCAATGTGGACAGTTGAATCAATGACATGAGATAGTGATTTAAAATGAAGTAAAGGCAAGATAGCACTTAATTAATTAACAGAAATAATCAGCTGTGGTTTTAGCTGTGGCTGCTGGCATCATGTTAGAGGTTTTCTTCTCCGTAGGTTTATGTTTAACAAAGTGAAACAGGCAGACATATGAAAACGTTTTTGCTCGGTTTTACATGAGTATTCCCATCCTATTTGTGACTGACAGTCAAAACATATCTGTTCCATTAAAGCCTTTTGCTTTAATGGAACCAACTGTTGTTATACAAACACCGGACTGTTCTCTATAGAGTAATGTAATCCAATCCAATCCAATCCAATCCAGACCGCACGTCTCTCCAAAAAAATAATGATAATATTAACATCTACTTATGTGTTTCTGCCAAAAATAAGGTCTATACTGTTGTGCTGACACTTTCAGGTAGCAGTGGGCTAATGTTTGGTTCACTTTACTCCGGACACATTGTTCTAAATTCAGGCCAGGCTGTCGACAGCACTGAAAAAATATAATTTTGCTTCTGTTTCATTTCGCCTTGGCTCTGAAGTTCTAACTGTGGTGCATGAGTGTGCAGTGCTAGTAAAGTGCTACAGTTGATCCCAGCCCACTCTACTCCCATCACAAAAAAAAGGATACACATATTCAAAATGGCATGGATTGCCAGACCACCAGTGCAATTACCAACAAAAACAGAGCACACATTGTGGATTTTATTATATTTAACACATTTTCTAGTGAAAATGACTGATGTCCCCACCTTTTTGTTAACAAAGACACATTTCTTGAGTGCAATTTCCCTAATATGTGTCAATGCACATTTTTAAGTGTTCATACGGAGTGTAAAAAAATACAAATCTATAATGGGTTATTTAAAAAAACAAAAAAGATACAAATACGTCAATACTTAGATTATTCATGTATATTTATAGGTTGCAGACTACAGCTTTAATATTCAAACATCATGTGATTTTTTTGTTTCCCCACTTCCCTTGATTCCACTTTGCAGGCCACTCATCAGTAAAACTGAACTTGGAATGCCCGAGTTTCGATATCCAGATTTCCAGAGAAATTTGTCTCTAGCGATTAAAACCTAAATACACTACCTGGCATTTTTTTTAAAAAAAATAAATAAATAAAAGTCACACACTTTTATACTTACTTTAGTATCTAGTGTACAAGCCTGTGTGGGCAGTGTTAGGATCTGGGGTTGTGTCAGTAGCCATTATGTGTGGCTCCAATATGAGATCTTGGTAAATGAATTTGAAGCAATGTTATGATATTGCATAAGCTTATTGAAACAACACCACAGCAAATGTGTGTCATAATCAAAGCTGAGGATAAAGCTGAAAATATTCAAGTGTGTTACGTTTGTGTATATGAGTCATGAGATTTAAACAGCAGTTGTTTACAGCCTCCACATTTATCAGCATGTGATCATTTGTGAGAGTTTTATTCTAGCAGTTGTTGGTACCTAGATCTGCACTGCAGGTTACTGTCAGTTTGATAAATGACAACCACTGTGTATAAATATGGGATTATTACCTCCTCATACTCTGGCATACTCTTTTTTTTTTTAATTTTATTTTATTTTCATATGAACATATGAGGAAATGGTTCAAACACATACTAACTTAAAGTTAAGAACAGACAATGACAATATTCTCGCAGTGACAATGCAGTTATAACTTAATCATATAAGGTTTAACCATGGTCACTCTTTTAATTTAACATTGTGATGCTTGGACATGCCGGTCAACAGACTTCATTACTTTCTCAGGTATTTGCTCATCAAGGAAAGTGCCCAACAAATTGAATTTCCTCATGCCTTCCCATATTCAATGACTAACAAGTCGATGAAGCAGTTGTTAAGACATTTCGGCTCTTCCACAACCCTCCTCTCTACTTAAATGGTTCTAATTTAGCTAATATTGACTCAGGGAAATCAATAGACATATCCATTGGTATGATAATGAATAGTGACTGAAACCCTCCTCAGAGATTCCGTCTCACAGGTCTTCATTTAGCCACATAAATGAATAAGGCTCTCGCAACATTTGAACTGATACTTTGCAACTCAGAGCGTTTGAGCTGTCTGTGAAACGGAAACGTTAGTTTGAAGCACACGTTGCTCTCGGTTTCAAATTCAGCACTAAAAGTTTAATAACCCTCTGAATATGCCCCTGAAGACTCCAGAGCTTTTGGCAATACAAATGAAGACAAATCTCAAATCACAGATTGTAAGAAAGAAGAAAGAAGAGCCATAAACTACATGCGCTCAAGACTGCAACTGACCTAATTATCCTGCATATGGGAAGAGATCCATCCCAGCTATTAAATTGTACATCAAATGGACAATTAAGTTTTTAAAAGTGTGTTGTACGAGGTATGAAGTGCAAAGTGAGTGGAAGGAAAAAAAACAGATTTTAGCCACTTAAATTAAGCTTCACCAAATAAAATCTACATCTGAATCACACCTGATGCAACAAACCAAACAGGGTGCAAGTGTTAACATATGAGGACTGATTTATTTTCTTGTTATTTAACATTAAGTGCTCTCTCTCTCTCTCTCTATATATATATATATATAAAAAATTACTTGAATAACATTAATAACAGGCTTTGTTGAATTCTGTAAACCTGTAAATTGACATGTTTATTCAATTTGCTTGTTACTTATAAAATTTGCAAGATAAAATTAATATATAATATATATATAATATGTGTGGGATATAAGTGTTCACACTTATATCTCTATATTATGCTCTATAGGGCAGCATACAAACACAATCAACAAAATGAATGGCAAGGCAGACTTTATTATTATTACGAGCTAACTCTAATGAAAAAACAAAACTACTACATTATGTAATGAATACTACTATACTGTGGTGTAGTGTGGCACTTAATGATCAGGGCACATCATGGACCTAGTTTTGCCACTCCATCCTAACAGACCATTTCAGTCCAAAAATGCAGGCTTACTTGTGCTTCCCAGAGTCCATAAGAGTAGAATGGGGGGCAGAGCCTTTAGTTGCATGAAGACGTGCATTCGCGCAAGAGTGCATGAATGCAGGCCAAGCTGCACCCACAGAGCACAATCCACTAGCCTGAGGCACTTCTATGCTCTATATTATGAACTTGATTTGTTAGTTAGCACGTGCCTAAAACAACCTCAAAATAAATGTAATATCTGGTCACTAAAGAGAGCCATTGAATAAGTGAGTTGGGATTTCTTAACTGATTAGTCAGTTAATTGTTTCAATAATCAGTGACTAGTCAACTATCAAAACAGTCATTAGCCGCATCCCTAACAAAATGAGCTTTAAACCAAAGCGGGTAGTGTGAGGTTGTTAAAACATCAGACTGTGTCAGACTTATATGAAGCTAAGTGAGTGTGAACAGGCTCTCCTCCAGGCTGGACAATGTCAGACTTGTGGAAATAGCATTTGAGTGATTGAGCCCGGGCTGGTGCGCTCAGCAGACACCTTTGGGGGACACAGGAGAGGATGGGGCCGGGCTTATATAACAGGAGCCGTGGTGGATTGGGGGCATCCAAGCCCCAGTCCACACCGTAGTCTGAAGAGAGACAGAAACAGGGGCAGTCAGTGTTTGGTATGGGTGGGGGATGGGTTGTGGTATAGTTCAGGAGGTACTGCAGAGAAAATCCCAGGAAACTCAGAGGCATAATCGTCTTATCTGTGATGGAGGGGGGTTTATGTGTGCTTTTGAACACCCCACCACAACATTTACAGTACACTCCAAGAGAGATAGATAAATAGAGAGAGAGAGAGGGTGAGGTTGCTGTGGACCAGATTCTGCTGATTGTTGGAAATTATACCCTCTAATTTTACCTGCAACTCCAAAAGACAAAGGCCTCAGGGAGACAATGAAGAGGAAGTATTTCACAGAGTGATAAGAGAAGAAAACAGAGATGGACAGTGAAGGGGAGATAAAAGAGGGAGGGATGATGGACGTGGAGGCTGGAGAGAGGACGTCACACTAGAAACAAGTTTTGGTCCGTAGCCATTCAAGGGAAGATAAAAGAAAGGCAAGAGGAAGCCACTCAAAAGAGAACTGTTCCTTCTTAACCAAACCATAAATGCGAGAATGATTCAGCCAACTTTAGCAAAAGCAAACACACACCCACATGCTGACGCAGATACCCTTGTTAGGACACTGCACCAACTTCCATTCATTGCGATCAGCCCGAGCTATAGCCTATAAACTTGACCTTAAAGCATAGGTGTCAAACTTGTAGCCCTCCAATTGATTTCATTCAGCCCGCCTCTTAATATCAAGTTATAATGAGTTCTGTGTTTCAGAATATGTTTTGCATCATCAGTATTTCTTTATTGTGAATTATATGTTGCCCATATCAAAACAAACACTTAGTGGGAAACAACGTAAAATATTGTCACCGATTTTGGAATCATAGAATATGTTGTCATTTAAAGCTGATATTGCACACCAGTACTAGATTGTTGTTTCTTTTACCAAAAATTTACTTTTTTCACTTGACTGGCCCCCTCCTAAGAAAGGAGGAGAAAAAAAAAAGATTTTTAATTCTGCAAATACTTTTGCTTCTTAAGCTCTTAGTCAGCTTTTTTTTTTTTTATACCTCAAAACTGGTTTGTGTCTCTTTGTATATCTGTACTCATACATTTGCAGACAAAAGACCATGAGGAAGATAGTCATTTTAACATATATATATCTTTAAAACGCTGAGAATATCCGGTCCTGTCAAGGTCAGTGCTAAACCTGGAGAGATCTCAGTGATGTATAACACACACGCTCACCCAAGCACGTTTCCTCCACTACCCCTACATGTCATCCCAACACCTTACTAAAGCAACATTTGCCTCGCCTGCTCCCCATGTATCCTCCCATCTTCCTTTTGGATCGTGGTGGTTTCCCTCACCTCCCTGATCGTCTTACCCACAGACCATGACTATCTCCCAGTGCCAGAGCAGCTACAGGATTGCAGCCAGGTGAAGATAGCTGAGTGTAGTCAGCCAGCACCTCCTGCTGTACATTAAACGCTACTGACTGTACGGGCTGCCGCATCCTTGGAAAACCCAGCAAGGGCATTGCTTCATCCAGACACAGCAGCATTTTATTTCATCCTCAACATGAAAGATTAAATTCAATACATGAACTAGCATTTTTTTTAAACATTATTTATGCTTGTCATCATTAAAATTAAGATACATTTTATGATAAACTCATACAATTATTCTGTATTTCAAAATATCCACACCTGTTTTGGTGTTATTGTAAGGAATTATTTGTCACATAACTGTTAAGCAAAGAAACCTAACTGCAACCATTTCAGTAATTGATTTAATAGTTAAGAATATTTGCTTATGACTTGCTTCGTTTATTTGGTCCATATTGTATAACGAATTTCCTTAAGGTTTAGACTAATGCTTTGACAGAGTCAGCAATGTGAGCAGGTTCTCCCTCATTCTTTACCCTAATTCTTTTATCCTTTGTTCTTGTTCCTGAGTCCTGCATTCTTCCCCTCTCGTATGTTCCTTCTTCTAAAAATCTCTGCCAGGCTGCACACCAAGAGCTGCAATGCTGCTCCCCACAGTCCAGAGCCCATAACCACACCCCAAAGTCCACAACCACAGCTCAAAGTTCTCCAACACAACAAAGCCGTCCCTCACAACCATCCTCACCCCCCTTCTTCCTGGAATTAGTTTGTTGCAGCTTTTTTCCTTGTAAAATGGTTGACCATCATGCCACCTCTTATTTCCTTCCCGGGTAAGATTTTAATGATAGATAGATAGATAGATAGATAGATAGATAGATAGATAGATAGATAGATAGATAGAACTTTATTAATCCCTTGGGAGTTCCCTTCGGGAAATTATGGCTCCAGCAGCAGTACAGCACCAAAAACAGCATGGACACCACAAGGACATACATGTACAGGACACAAACATATATTTCTATTATTAAATTTATAAATACTAAGGTATAGCTCTATGGTATGTATATATACATATAAGCATATAAGGATAGGTGTAATGTAATAATATGTAAATATGTAAATATATAAATATAATATATAAATAAATATATATATAATAATATATTATATATATATAGTAAATATTGCACACATTATTGTTGTTATTGTGATTATTGCACAGACACCCTTCCCCATCAGTCTTTGCTCCCTCTCCTCCCAGCGAGGAGTTGAACAGTTTAATCATCCAAATACTGTAGTTGTGTGTGTTTTCAGTCACAATCCAAACCTGTTTGCAGTCATCAGGCTTTACAAGTACAATGTTGTTCTTGCCTCTATCTGTCTTGACATAAAACAAACCACTATCTGTTTACAGGGATCCCAACACTGCTATAATGAGAAACACAGAGAGAGCCATGTGAACTGATTTGATCAATCTATAATTATTTATATGTAAGCTGTGTTCAGAAACACACTTTCCACAACTCTAATAATGTATATAATGCTGTGGGAATTGTAGAATTATTATCTAATTCCAGTACAGTAAAGTCGCTTCATTATTTTCTCAAACAAAAAATCCTTGACTTAAGATGTAGATAAACAGCTTTTTCACATTTCCACCCATTACAGTCAACTTTCGCAACAGCATTCCGGCAGTTGCTATTATTTATACTGTTACTTAGACACACGGTTTAGTCTCCCACTGACCTTCAAATACTCTCTTCGCTTTACAAAGTGTATATGCAGTGCGTGACATCGTATTAAAAAGAATAACCCAGCATCCTGAAGTGTTTTGTCAGCCTTGGGTTAATGAGCATTTTGTGCATGCAGATAAGGTGCAGTAGAACAGCCAATAGGATGCACCCACTCTCTCCCAGGAAGTGAAGGCTCACGTGATGCTACAGATTTAGTTGTGAGCCTGTGAACAGAGTTAGCATTATACAGTAACAATGAGCTCAGCTAGACTACTCCATCTTTCCAGAGGCAGAACAGCTGTCGGGTTAGTGGGATTAGACTCTATATTTTTAATTCAAATCAGAATCATGTATTTAAACTAAGCAATTGTATAGAATGTTCACTATTTTATACTCAAACTTTTAATATTGCAGGTCACTTTTTGAACATGACATACCACGGCCCGATTCATCGCGACAAGAGCAAATTTCTGACTGTTTCTGTAAATATGTATTTTTGTTACCAACTACTATTGTTCACAGAAATATTGAGAAGTTAGACAGAAACAAAAACGCTCTTGTCATGGTTATGTTCTACAAGCTGATGCGGATACAAAACCAGTGCAGCTTTCACAAGTTTATCTGTTTTGCCCTTATTTCATGGAAATCAGGTTTATTGCCATGTTTATTGCCATGTTTATTGCCATGTCGCAATACAAAAAGCATTAGTTTTGGTCACTGATGCAGGAAAAAAACAGTATAAAACAATATAATAAAATAGAAATAAACTGGAGTGATAAAAAATAAAAACAGTATAATATAAAAACTCACAACAAATGCTAGCTGATACCTCACAGGTACAGTAATCTGCAGTGTGCTATGAGCCATGCATCCACTTCTTATTCCTTGCAGCTGAATTATGGATTATTTTGGCAGAAACTGTGACTTTGTTAGAAAATGAAAAAGCTCCCACAAAGTTCCACAGCAGATGTAAATCAGAAGCTGGGGAAACTCAGCTAAATTATTTTGATGACTCTCAAAAAAAAGTAAAGTTTTTACCAAGTCCTCCATGTTCTGACTTGTGATCTCCACCCTCATGACCACAGAACACTACATTGACTTCATGTATAATTCTTACTGATGACCCTGATTGTTAAATACAACAGTGATAGTTGACTTAAATGATATTAAATGATATTATATTGAATGATCTAGATAAAAAAAACCCAGACATGCTGCTTTAATGGTGCAATATCAACATGAATCCTGCAGAGGGAGCTGTTGTCCTGCAGAGGGAGCTGTTGTCCAACAGCTGAATACTTGTGTTATCTTACCATGAATGCATTGTCCCTTTTAAACTATAATGTGTGAGTTATGGAGGTCTACTTACAAACATTAGTTAGTTTAATGGTCAAGGACCTCATAGTTACTGCTGCTCTCTGCTGCTCAGCTGAGCGGTTTTGGAGTTATTTTTTTTTTCTTTTACTGGCTTTGCAGTGGCTTGGCCCTTCTTTGACTTTGGCTATGACACCATGAAAACAGGTTGGCCCGCAGCTGTTGGTGCAGCTTGTATTTTCATTGTGATGCATGTTTGCAAGGTTCAACCTGCAAACTTGAATATAAAAATCAATGGGCCACTTCATTTGGTTCTAAAGTTTATAATGCCGGCCCTGTGATGGACTGGCGACCCGTCCAGGGTGTACCCCGCCTCTCGCCCTATGTCAGCTGAAGTTAGGCACCAACGCCCCCTGCGACCCTCAGTGGAGGATAAAGCAGTAGGAAGTAAGTGAGTGAGTGAGTCTATAATGCCAAAGTAAGTTACTTTACGAATACTGTTACTGAGTTGATTATAAAATGCATTACTTGCATAACATTCCAATGTAGGGGAAAACCATATGGGAGCAAGATCAAGCTGTGAAAGGTCTCCTGTGATATAATCTCTCTACCATCTTTTTGGTTAGGATCTTTTTGACTTTGTGGAGTGACAACAAATATTTATTTATTATTAAACACCAATCCATCCAAATTGTCAAATTACACTTTAATTAGTTAAGATAACATTCATAGATAACAATAGCAATAATTCTCAAGAGGGGTGAGGAAGAGAGTGCAGGCAGGGTGGAGTGGGTGGAGTGTCAGGGGTGATGTGTGACAGAAGGATAGCAACAAAAGTTAAAGGGGAGGTCTACAGGACAAGAGTGAGACCTGCTACGATGTATGGCTTGGGTGTATCCAGCAAGGACAGGATTAGAAATGAACAAGTTTGAGAGACAGCTCAGGTTGGAGATAAATTAAGAAAGTCAAGGCGGATGGTTTGTTCTCGTGCAGAAGACGGAGTGATAGTGATTATATTGGACTAAGGATGTTGAAGATGAAGCTGCAGGGCAGGGGGGAAGAGGAAGACCACAGAGAAGGTGCATGGATGTTGTGAAGGAGGACATGAGGACAGTTGGTGTAACAGAAGACAAGATGGAGGCAGATGATCTGCTGTAGTTATCCCTAAAGGGAGAAGAAACATAAACCTTTGTTGGTCTTGTTGATGAAACATGCAGTTGACTCAAATGTGTGGAAAAAGCTATATCATTTATCTCACAGTCTTTGTTTTTGGCAAGTTTCTGTCATTTCTTGGACAAAACTTGAAAAGAAGACAATATCAATCTACATTTCTTCACAGCACGGGCCCAAGCCTTTATGGAGACCTGAGCTGAATCTGAATCTGATTGGGTGCCACACCTCCAACCACCATTGAGTAGCCAGTGCTTGACTATTATTGATACAAATGTAACACTACAAATTGCATGAATTATAGTTGTGTTATTTACACTGTTAAGATGGCCGTGTAGCGGCTGGATTTAAACAGGAGGCTTGAGGCAGAGGTTAGGTGCAGACCAACCAAGGTGTTTATTTCACCCACACAGAACACATTACAAAGAGTAGCCCATGGACCACATGGGTCCTGACAGTCTTCCTGTTAGATTGAGAATGGCAGTCTTATATAGCCTGCCATTGGCCACACCCTCGACCCACAACACAGTAAGGGGACGAACCAGCCTCCCCTTAACTTAACAATACATGATACAACACAAATAAATAAGAATATAGTAACCCACATAAATAACAAACAGTTTTTAAGTTGATTAACATGTATACATCAATTTAATACAGATATTTAACCAACCTAACACCAGTTTAAGAACCCCAAGCACCCCTACATCAATCATAAAATGGTGCCTCCCAGAACCTTTAAAATGGCGACCCAAATAAAACCATACAAAAGATTATATTTGTCTTAAACTGTAGATTTACTGTAGAGTGTAAATATAATAAAAACAGTAACATTGATGACATGTGGTGGTCATCAGAGGCTCTGTTCTCTCAATAGAATTGCGCTGTTTTCACCAAACGGCGTTTACACTTTATGACGATGTTGTTTCTTTGTTTGCATTTACACTGTATGATGTGAACATTGATAAGATGATAAGCGTTCTGTAGGTCTAGCTTGGAAAGAACTGTGGCATGGCAAAGGGGCTCATATGCAGGGTCTATGAGAGGCAGAGGGTACTTGTTCTTGATGGTTACGTCCTCTATAGTCCTCTATAGTCAATGCAGGGTCTAGAGGAGAGGACGAGGGACGAATCAGGCCAGAGGCCAGGGACTCGGAAATGTATTTCTCCATCGCCTCTCACTCGGGGTGGGAGATATTGTACAGTTTACTGGAGGGAAACTTGGAACCAGGAAGTAAATCAATGGGGCAATCATAGGGACGGTCAGGAGGCAAGGAAAGTGGACGGTGTTTTTTTACAAACACGTGTATTTTTTATTCTAATATTATTTCCAATCTGAAAATGTGTGTGAAGTGTTGATTCAGTATTTTCACATCACCAATTACACGCAACCATCGTTTTCCTCACATAGTTCCTTACATATTTTGTTATATTATTTTACAAATCTGCCCCCATATCTTTCCACCAATTGGACCTGTGTGCAGACTAGTTGTAGTGGAACAGCCAATAAGAGCAGGACCATAAGAGGTTATTTTTTGCCAGAATTGGCTTGTCTGTTAGCAAAATAAATCAAAACATTATGGACGGATTTTGATTTTGCTGGTGATCCAGGTCACCATCTGGATCCAAGAATTTTTTGAAGGATTTTTTAACATTGCCATATAGGGCCATTTTCAGCATTTGTGTATGTAACTCCACAATAAATGGACAGGGCACTCTCACAAAATAAAAAATACAGGATAAGGGCACAATAGGTTCTATAGTATTTAGTCAGGTCCATAGATATTGAGACATTGACACAATTCTTCAATTCTGTTGTTCCAGAACCGTGAAAGCTTTTTTAGATGTTGTTTGGCAAACTCTAATCTGGCCTTCCTGTTTTTGAGGCTCACCAATGGTTTACATCTTGTGGTGAACCCTCTGTATTCACTCTGGTGAAGTCTTCTCTTGATTGTTGACTTTGACACACACATACACCTACCTCCTGGAGAGTGTTCTTGATCTGGCCATTGTGAAGGGTGTTTTCTTCACCAGGGAAAGAATTCTTCAGTCATCCACCACAGTTGTTTTCCGTGGTCTTCCGTGTCTTTTGGTGTTGCTGAGCTCACCGGTGCGTTCTTTCTTAAGTATGTTCCAAACAGTTGATTGGGCCACACCTAATGTTTTTGCTATCTCTCTGAAGGGTTTGTTTTGATTTTTCAGCCTAATGACGGCTTGCTTTGCTGATAGTGACAGCTCTTTGGATCTCATGTTGAGAGTGGACAGCAACAGATTCCAAATGCAAATAGCACACTTGAAATGAACTCTAGACCTTTTATCTGCTCCTTGTAAATAATGATAATGGGGGGAAAACACACACCTGGCCATGGAACAGCTGAGCAGCCAATTGTCCCATTACTTTTGGTCCCTTAAAAGTGGGAGGCACATATACAAACTGTTGTAGTTCCTTCACCGTCCACCTGATTTGGATGTAAATACCCTCAAATTAACTCTGAATGTCTGCAGTTAAAGCACGTCTTGTTCATTTTATTTCAAATCCATTGTGGTGGTGTATAGAGCCAAAAAAGTTTAGAATTGTGTCGATGTCCCAATATTTATGGACCTGACTGTATCGGAGATTGATCCAGATCGTGTGAACATTCTGGATATTAGGATATATAGTAGGGGGCTTGTGGGATTTTTGGCACTGTAAGGTAACAAATAAAGATATAGACATGCAGTTAACACCAAAACTGTAGCTGAGACTCTGCTGAATCGGAAGTGTGTCAACAGATTTGCAGTATTTTTAATAGCTATGGAGCTAGATCCAGAAGAAATTACAGAAATGTTGTTTTGGTGAATAACTATCAAACTAATAATGCTATTAAGGGGATTCCAAATTCTAAGTGTATGTTTTTGTGGTCAAGAAATCCAGTAATGTAGATAAAATAATTCTGTTTAGGTGCAAATCACAATATAGGGGGAAATTAGCTGCTTCGCGGAGGTCTGCACTCTCCGAGCAGTTTTCTAATTCTTTTTCTGAAGTTCCTGTGATTTGTCAAATCCTCGATGCTACAGAAGTGTTTTCTCTCTGAGATCACTGGAAGATTATTATGGGATTATGATTAATAAAGCTAAAACCTCTTTTAATTGTACATTCAATTGGCAATCAGATGCAAAAGAAATAATTATAACTGTGAAAAATGTTAAATATCAGCCGGGGGGATGATGTTTTGATTCATAGTCAAGAGTTAGATTTAAAAGGTAGACACAAATGCAAATCTGAATCTAGCTGAAAATGTGAATAGTTGTCAGCTATATATCTGTAAATATGCAACCTTTTCACCATTTCAACTCAAAAAATTATCCCACTGAAGAGTTTTCAGTTAATGTTAGCGGTCAAAGAAGTTTCATTTGTATTTGAATATCCCTTATCGCAGCCTTCACTTCAGAGTGTGCTGGATAACCTACTGTATGTTGTTGTCAGTTGGCATCAAAACTCAACAAGATGTGTAGTTTGTCCATTGTGGGCTGTTGTACAAACTCATTCTGAGGTAATGAGGATCAACCAATCATACAATGAGGTGACTGAACACTTAGAAACAATTAAGTGTGGTTATTTAACTTCAGTCAGTTCTGCCAGTTAAAATGAAGAGTAGATAGTGCCAATTCAAGGGTAATCTGGAGAATCACCACCAGAATGTGTGGATTTTACTATATCAGCAGTGAAGCGTGATGGCATATATTAAAATTATTTAAAAAAAATGACTTAGTATGTCTGAAAAAGGTTTGTCGCTACTAGGTCTACATTAATGCAGCAGGAATATTAATCAAGACTAAAATTAAAGCTTCACACAAATCCTAGAAGTTTGCATCCACAAGTTCATGTGGTGATGTAACTACCCACTGATCAACGCTGTAACTATCCACATGTGACGTCACACGATATTCTCCTTCGGCAGTTTTATCCATGGCACTATCCATTCTACTTAGGGCAAAAGGCTGGGTACACGCTGGACAGGTCACCAGTGCGTTTCAGGGCCACACATAGAGACAAACAACCATCCAGTCTCACACCTACGGTCAAACCAGTATCCAACTTGCCTAATCTCCGAATCTGCATGGTTTAGGGATTGTGTGACATGCAAACTCCATGGAGAAAGGCCCTTGTTCTTGATGCAAAGACAAGAGGGCTGCGCAATCACTCTGGCCTCTTCTGTGGGACAGTGCTTGATTTAATAACACGAGGCCTTGAACAGAACCTGCGCATGTTCATCCAGTTATACATCGCAGCTCCTCGTCATGACAACTGTGCTGTGTGACTGAACTGCTGAAATATAAGTTCTCTCCTGCGTGTGTGTGTGCGCGCGCGCGAGAGAGAGAGAGGGAGGGAGAGTGACTGGTGGGCTCTGGTGGACCGGCGGGATCTTCCTCAGTGCGCGTATATGTTGCTCCACCACTGCATCTCAATATTTTGCTGCCCTACACTGTGCTTAACAACCATGAAGGCTAAACAGCCTGTCACAGTGAGCCACTGTTCTGTGTTCAGAGCATCAGGAGCCAAGTGAAACCGAGAGAGAGAGAGAGAGAGAGAGAGAGAGCGAGAGCGCACCACGCAAGCGCGCAAAGACGAGATAGACACCTGATTTTCTGTGCGTGTCTTTCCAGCTCTATTCCACATTTTAAGTGGAGCTTGCGCTGTTTTAGCTCCGAGGGCCCTCGCGGTGCAGCGGAGGAACCGAAATATCGCGGATTTGTATCATCAGCGTGAACAAATGAGGGGAAGAGGACAGATCTCTGTGTTGACTCGCAAGGCGACGCGCAGAGTCGCTGCATTACGCATTTACTTCCCAGTGAGTGCTTGAACATCTCTCCCTCTCTCTCTCTCTCTCTCCTCCTTCTCCAGTGTGAATTATCGCTGCTGCAACCCCAACGTTGCAAAAGTCAAACATCTGTGGATGTAAGACAGAGAGCAGCAGGGTGTTGTCGAGGAGAGAGGGATGAGAGGAGGAGGAGGAGGAGGGGAGCACTATGAGGTGTGCTGTTTTTTTGGAAAAGCCGGAGAAAGACGGACACGGAGGAGAAGGTGTGCTGCTGCTGCTGCTGCTGCTGCTGCTGCTGGTGATGATGATGTGCTGAAAGCCTGCGACAGCGCCGTGTCCAACTCCTCCTGAGACATCACCGCGAAGCGGGGGAAGAAATGGCCAGTAGTTAAAACATCACCGACACACGCACACACACACACAGAGGACAGAGAAGAAGAAGAAGAAGAAGAAGAAGAGGATATGCGTTTTTGTACGGACGGGCCATTATAATCACTGTCATCACCATCGTCATCATCCTCATAATCTTGGAGCTTGCAATCCAGTGCTTAAGGTAAGCCATATGTGCACCTGTATCACCAACACAGATTTTAATTTGTGTGTGTGTGTGTTTGTGTTTTTTTTTTGTTTTTTTTTTTTGGGGGGGGGGGGGGGGGGGGGGGGGGGGGGGGGGTAATCATACATGTGCGCAATGGTGACTCCGCACATTGCGCACGTTATCCTTGTTGACGCACTGTCAGAGCAGGACTTTGCGCGTGCGTGCGTGCGCGAGGTCTTAAATGTGTATTGTGAAAAGCACTTTGTTGCCACAGCAGGTCTTTTTTTCTTTTCTTCTTCCTCTCGGCGGGGCCCGCGTCCATTTGGCCTTTGCCTGTTGATAAGGTGTCACGTCTCACCACGATCAGTCGACTCTGTGATCACTCAGCGTCGGTGTTGTGTCATTTTTAAAGCACGCCGTGGACAAGATGACATTCGTGTGATTGAATTTCTCGCTTCTCACCAGGGGCTCCAGTGTCCTGTTTCACCGGTGGTGCATGTATGAGTTATTTTCATTAATGCTTATGTTACATGCATTCATCGCTGATTACACACAGTGCTTTGCTTTAATTTAACTCATCTGGACGTGCGCGCGTGATTGAAGGGACCCACAGTAGCTCTGAGACACACTCAGTATGCACAAACACACCGATACATACAAGGATTTCACAGTTAATCTTATAGGACGCTTCATCGACTTCCATGTATATGTCCAACCTAACCAGAGCCATACATTAATCCCAACTATAACCAATTAATCCTTAACTGTAACCCAAACTGTTTACCTAACCACAACCTCAGATATACCTTTCTGCCTCATTAGGACCAGGCATTTGGTCCCCATGAGGATTACTGGCCCTGTAAAATGTAATAAAAACAAGTATATTCACACACACACATACACTCAAGGTCTGTGCTGGAGAAAATGCAGATTGTGAAGATTGTGAATTAAATGCACACATGATCCAGCGAAAGCTCCATTAATATTCAGTGGTGGTTGGAGCAGTGCTCAGTTAATGGCAGACAACAGGACCTCTGTTCTGACAGCTCATGGATTAGAAATGGTTTATTTTCAGTTTTGGTGGGAAAAGTGTGTTATAGGGATTTTGTACCACACACACACACACACACACACTCATATGCACACACAATCACACACATATATATAAAGGCAACAACAGGGTTTGGTAGACTTTTGCAGAATTTGTAGGAGAAGGGATCCGGGAATCATGTCAGCCATGTTAGTCTGTCATTTGCCCACAGAAATTCACCTGTCTTAACATAAAGATCAAACATAACATAATATACACATAATGTAGTTTGGCATGACGACATTCAACATATTTGTTTTGTTCATCTTTGGTTACATTTATATAGGGCAAGCATACATATGCCAACCTAAGACAGGTTTGACCTATATCCAAAAAGTGGAATATTTTTAATTACCATTATGCTAAACATTTTACTAACTACACGAAAAGCCAATACAGGGCAAAGCTCAGGTGAAATGACTTGTGCTTTCTTGGACTATACAAAATTAACACAGACCTCCCACTTCTCCAGCACATGCACCACAGCAATGCTTGTATGTATTGTGTGGACACATACAGTACACAGGTAAGATCCACTTTCACAGTCACTGCATTTGTGGCGAGTCATGCATGCCGATTTATCTGCACACTCACATTAAGGAGTTTATCCCCCACATTTTGCCATGCCTCCACAATGGCATTCTTCTTATTGACTTTGAGGCTCAGAGTCCCAGGCTGCTGCTGAAGATGCACAGCAGCTTGTCTCTGAGTTCTTTGGCACAGGAATTGGGGCACTGGATGCCCTCAGGTATTTTCTGGACACAGTTGTTACTTACTTATTACTGAATTACACTAGTAGGCAGGGGAGTGATCTGGTGTCCTAATGTAAGTGTCATTTAGCACACCGGAAACAAGTGATTTGTTTGACTTTTGGACAATTTATACTCAGTTTTTGTTCATCTTAGGTTTTTAACTCCATCACTGCCCTACATACCTCCGTGCACTTGCATTGGTATGGCTATTACACGATGCTTCCTGTACCAAGCAGTGCCTTGTGCCATGTTGCAGACATCAACAAACATGGCGACCACTGAAGAGGTTATTTTCTGATTCTTGATTTGAAATAATCAGAAATGGAATGTAAGACCACTGAATGCAAGTCGTCATGTTAGTGGAGAATATTACTGTTGGTGTTTGTCAAATCCTGATTTGTACCGTAAACCCAACACTGTGTGTTATGACAGTTGTGTAATTATCTGGCCATAACCCAGTTATAAACTAGCCTAACAACAAACAAACACTAACCCTGTCATAATCTGGCCCTAACCCAATCTAATAAGATTAGATTCAACTTTATTGTCATAATGGACAAGTACAGGTAATAAAATGCAGGTCAACAGGTTTGTGGATATATATATATATATATAGATATATATATATATATATACACGGGAAGTGTATACAGATCGATAAGGCATCTTAATAAGGCATATTAATTGGTTGAATAAATACAGATAAAACTATGCATATATACACTAAAGATATATATATATATATATATTATAATATACATTATAATATACAGATGTGATATTCAGACAAGCTACATGGGTATATGAACACACTAAATAATAATAATAATATTAATTTATTCATTAGCATCATACTTACCACATGCCCAGTTTCCCCCAATTTTAAATGCCCGTATAGACCTTTCTTTGTTGTTTTCCTGACTCATTTGACTATTGCCTCTATACAGCCCCCATGATTTCTGGTGGTATTACTCTGTTTCATTCTCCTGTTGTCACTGTTCTCCTGTCAACAGACAAAATGAACGCCAAATACAGACTAGGCTCCGCCATCTCCGTGTTTCGTGCATAGGTTTATGAAAGTAATAACTTGGGTTCTGGTAAATCACAGGGTACGATGGACACACTGGATTAGTTGGATAGTGGCGCACCTATATTATTCTGGTCTGGCAGAAAATACGCTGAATTGGTAAATTGGAAGCAATTTACTTAGCTAGTGAGATGTGACACATGTGACTGTTAAGTTAATAGTCACCTTTGCTGCAAAGTAAATACAATATTTACCTGCTGCTAGTTTTCTTTTTACGTTCGCTTCCATTTTCTCCTAATTTATTATTTGTTGGCGGGTGTCATGTGACCTCCGACTGGGCTCCACCCATGACTTCACCACTTCACCGTTTAGTGGATCACCAATAGTAATGGATGATAATAGTCAATAGTCTGACAACAACTTTCTCCAATCGAGCAGAGCCTGGCTGAAGACAGTCAAGTTTATCCACAGGTTTCAAAAATGCCACTCGTTTGCACAATTCAGTGCATTTAAAACCTTTGGATATTGCATTTCAAACGAAATTGGATTAAAGCTGTGGAGGGCCAACAACCTGAAAGTATAACCAGAACCCCAAACTCAAATGTTTCACAGCAGTTAGAAATAAATATATAAATAAAGCCATATTTCTCTCTACAAAAAAATGACCAGTTCAGATTTGCAAAAGTTGCACTCACACACACCACATCCATTACAGCTGAGGAGCAACCAGCACGTACACATGTAACAGCGCCTCACCAACCAAATAAAACCAGAAGACCTACTTCTTTGCAAAGGCAAACTAGGGAAGGCATTTTGTTTATCTTGTCAACAGATTTCAGGTTAATCTCTGATGCTGATCTTTAGAGATTATTTTTGTAAGGTATTTTTAAATAATAGTATAAAGTGAACATTTTGGATGGCTCAATATGACTTTTTTTTTGTGTCCAATACCACAACCTTGAGTAGCTGCCAATACCAATTACATCTCTGAATCAGTCTTTTAACTCTTTTCAACAACTTAGATGATAATGACACATTTGTGCTCATGCATTTACCCCCTAGAAATAACCAGCGTTGATGATACGATACTCAGTGTCAATATCGGATCATCCCCATTTAAAAACTCTAACAAGTCATCATAAAACTAAACTATGAACTTTTGGATGAAAGCATGTTTAAGCTTCATTTATGAAGTTTCTGAGAACAAACTGTATGTAAATAAGAATACACTGGTTGATTAAGTAAATAAAAAGATTTTTTTACCATCTAAATACCGAATTAAAGGATAATGAAGGTAAATATACTATATACAAGACTTTTGGTGTTTCTCCCTTACTGTTGTTTAGTCATTGGCTTGCTTCGTCATTTCTGTGTCTCCTCTAGTCGCGTGATTGGCCGTAACCAAACACCCAATCACAGTGATGTCTTTTAGCAGTGGTTGCTTATGCAGAGTCAACGTGCTGAATCAGCTCCAAAGCCGATGGCTTACTTCTGTCGATGCCAATAAGGACTAACGAGGCTGTTAATGTAACTGTTAAAGTTTTTCAAGCTATTTTTAATTCCAGAGAAGTAGGGATTGCTATGATTCACCGCTTAGTGTATTTAAGAAAGAAAGAAAGAAAGAAAGAAAGAAAGAAAGAAAGAAAGAAAGAAAGAAAGAAAGAAAGAAAGAAAGCTGCAGTAAAGGGTCGATAAAGTTACTGTAATGTCATGGTAACTAGAGTGTTATTCTGTCCAGAGTGAACATAGAAAAGATAAATGTTGTAAAACAGAAAGAGCAGCTGCTTAGTGGATTGGATGACAATGCAAAGTTTAGACTTACAATCCAGAACAAGAAAACGCCTTAATGTATTTAGTCTTAATGTTTAATGAAGTATGTTTGTGCGAGGAAGGTGAAGTGCCCACTTCACTCTTCTCACACATACTGTGAACAGAGTCATTTTACTTTGGTATGTGAAAGACAATTTTTTGTAATTGTGGTTTATTCAATTTTCTTTTGTTAAAGCTTACTTTTGTAAGGAAGTCAACCCAAAGGAAACTCTTGGATTCTTTATTCAAATGTAGATATATGGCATGTCCATTTTCAATCTGCGTAACCTCTTTTCTGCTGCGAACAAGGACACATGTTCGTATTTAGCTGTTGTAATTGCCCTTTAGTCTGCTCTTTGATGTTGCACTACTTTGTGTAAAAAAAGCTGTTGTTGCTGTTAGACTGAAAGAGATTTTATATAGAGAATTTATATTCTATATGCAACATGACACTCCCTATAGGCTCCTATTTGCAATATAACATTATAATGTAAGCGCAATACTCATGTGCAGTATCTTGGATTACATTGTAAATATCAAGCTCATATTGCATCAAGCATATACTGTATATTCTATTTCCATGATCTTAATAGTCAATGGGTTTTTTTTTTTATATTATACATTTATAGATGTGGAAATTATCTTATTTTATTTGATCGTTTATGGCCTTATCTGCGTTCTACGGCCATATAATATTTTATATATGAGTTTGTTTTTTTAAATCATAACAGTCATTTTTACATTGAAAATAAGCGCAATACTCATGTGCAGTATCTTGGATTACACTGTAAATATCAAGCTCATATTGCATCAAGCATATACTGTATATTCTATTTCCATGATCTTAATAGTCAATGGGTTTTTTTTTTTATATTATACATTTATAGATGTGGAAATTATCTTATTTTATTTGATCGTTTATGGCCTTATCTGCGTTCTACGGCCATATAATATTTTATATATGAGTTTGTTTTTTTAAATCATAACAGTCATTTTTACATTGAAAACAGCAGAGATGCCATCATTTGTGAAAGCCACAAATAACTGCATTATGTATTCCTCCTGTTGTGCATGTTTAACTCAGTTTCGGCCATTAACTGTTAACATGGTGCGGCTTGGAAAGCAAATTAATCCCACAGTTTGCTGTGATGAAGCACATCATTTAACTTAATACAGTAATAAGTGATGTTTAAGTGTTAAGTCACATAATTTATGTGGTAATAAGACAAATGAAGCATGTTTAATTTAAATGATATACTGTAGTTAAATAGTATTTTCTTTTAAGTTCAAACATAGTTCCTCGCCTTTAAACTACAGATGGAATTTGATTGTACTTACAGTAAATACTGTATGCACTAATAGGCATGAAGAGAAAAAACAAAACCCAGGCCAAAGAAATAGAAAAATACATACTAGTGTCTTAGTCATTGCTTAAATTATGATTCTATCAGAGATTGTGTCTTGTCTAAAACAAGCTTCATCCTAATGTGTGAATAAAAGAGGAGGAGAGGAAGGAATAAATTAACTGTATAGCTCACGTTGATAATGTTACAGTGGCTAGAAGTGCTTCATCACAAAGGAAAAAACCAGCATGTTCACATGGGTAAAATAGTTTTTAACCAGTGAGAATGAGGTAGAAAAAGCAGATTCAGTCTGTGCCCGAGTCTGACAAGGCTAAAGAGATTCCTTGTCAAGTGTATTAAGTCACTGAGTGTGGATCTGAAGAGCAGGGCTAACACTACGCTATGTATTTTGTTTATTCCAACTTATCGAGGGAATGTACAAATTTGAAGCTTAAAAACCTGTATACAGCCTACAAGCACATCAGGCCATCTGGTTCAGCAGGGGGTGCTGTGAGCACAGGTTGTGCTGTGAAAACAGAGGACACAGTCGAAACAACACTCCTGAGTGGGCTGTCACGACGCCGGAGTCTGTGAAAAGCAACGTGTGGAAGTGTTCCGGGTGCAGATGTTGAAGTAAAGAACAAATCTGCTTAATCACCAGTTAGTTTAGCTGTTAGCCCCACTCGAGCGAAGAGGTGAAGCACAACAAGTGTCCTACCTTTGTCTGACTAGTGGGAAGGGTTATATATCTGTGTGTGTGTGTGTGTGTGTGTGTGCAGGCGGTGTACAGGGTTTCCAAATATCTTTGAGTAGAGTGTCAAATAAAAAAAATGTTTGCAAATTTTTAGGGTGATAGTAGCTAAGTGGTAGAGTGAGTCGTCTTTCGACGTGAAGGCTGTGGCTTTGATTCCCTTCTGAAAGCTGTATGATTAAAAAAAGTCATGAAGGCTAGAAAAGCATGATATAAATACAGACAATGTAACATGTTTTTTTGGAACAAGTGAAAGCCAGAGTAACATGTGCATGTCATTTCTCATATGATACTTCCTAATTACGGCTTATTCATATATCAATGGTCAAAGCACTGTACTTCGTAAAATGCAAATATTCAGTCTGGGGTAGCAAAATGACTCAGTGAGGATGAAGCTGACCAGCGGTCTATTTTTAAATTAGTTTCTTTGGACGCTTCTGGGGTTTTGCTATCAATTCTGTTTTTTTTATGTCACACTATGTGTCGCAGGTCACTCTGTTAAGGAGAGCCTGCAGAATTGTGCACTTAAAGAAAGTGTGTGTCGAGGGCCTAACGGGCCCTCAGAAGAGCCCGACTGCACTTACCAATTTTGCAGTTTGACACAGACCCTAAGATAGATATGTAGATGAACATTTTTCGAAAATATGTGGTTTCTGTTGACCGAGAGCTTGGACACCAGGAATCTGTTGATTTAAAACTTTTTTTGTGGTGATAACATTTGGCCATATTGTCTAGCCCCAGTTTTGGGTAGTATAATTTGTGACAGTATGTTCATATTGGTCCCTTGCTCAGTCTGGTTTAACATGATTCATGCCACCTTTCCCCACACTCTGGGAAAAAATCCCATAAATATAATTTACTGCTTTAGACTTTTGAGCAATACCTTGGGGTGTGTATTTATAATTTTTACAATTAATACTAGCCCCAAAAAATGTATTTCTTTTAATTTTATCACCTTGGCTGTGTGGTACTGTATATCTAAACATGTTCTCATCATATGCGGCCTGGTTTCTCAGAAAGACACACATCTTCCCTGTATGCTGGCTTATTTGGTGTGCAAAGATGTCAAGTCAGAGAAAGGGGGAGGTTAAAATGACCCAGCTTTTACTCACGTCACAACCATAGAGGGAAAAAAAGCCCTGACCTATTATCCACAAGCATGGTAAAGCCGATGAAACGCCTGTGCAAAAGCCATGGCAACCAACCTGTGTAACCTCCTTTGAACAATATCACATAACGGTCGTCCATCGCATTAGCCAGAGTAAGTGTCTGACAGAGTCTGGGAAGAAAAAAAAAAAAAAAATAATGTCTTTTATGAGCAGCCGAAGTGAAGTGCAGGCCCATTAAATCAGACCACATGACCTTTCCTCAATTACAAAGTTCCACATTTAAATTCACCACATATAATTCATAAATCACCCATATTTTTTAATGGTGTTGCAGAGGCTGCCATGTAACATGACATCCTAGGAAAGAAAATTCTTCTATTTTTTTTTTGTGTGTGTGTTTCACCTGGTCATGATGTAGCGCAAGCATTAGGCAGCTTGTGCTCTTAGAAAGGTGTGGGCAGTGGTGACATGAGTTAGACACAGGCAGTTGAAGTCTTTCTGGCATTAGGACAGAATTATTGATCTCATTTTGAAACAGTGCAATTAGCAAAATCACAGAAGGGGAATTATTTTTGCTCTAATCTATTCAATTCAATTCAATTTTATTTGTATAGCGCCAAATCACAACATGCATTATCTCAAGGCACTGTACATAGCAAGGCCAAAACCTTTACAATATTACAGAGAGAAAAGAAACCCAACAGTTCACACAATGAACAAACACTAGGCATCAGTGGAGAGAAAAAACTCCCTTTTAACAGGAAGAAATCTCTGACAGAACCAGACTCAAAGATGTGCGGTCATCTGCCTCGACCGGTTGGGGTGAGAGGAAAGTGGGGGACAGAGGAGAGGTGGGGGACAGAAAGGAGGGAGAGAGAGAAAGAAAAAGTGGGAGGTGAGGGAGAGACAGAAGAGAGAGACCAGGAGCAAATATACAGCAGCAATTGTACTATTTTTGGCTGTTCCAATTTAAAAGAAATTGAATCGATAAATGTTACGAAACAAGCCATATCTTTAAGTTCTAAAGCAGTATATGTTGTCGTGCTTGTTATTTGCATCTTTGTTCACTAACAGAAGCATGTGTCCCTTCTCAGTTTGTGTGTGAGAGACAAGGAGAGAGAGAGAGAGAGAGACAATTAGTTGGGAGGAGTTGATTGAATTTAAGTTTGACTCCTCTTCCTCACATATGCATCAGATATTGTGAGCGATATTAGAGCAAGATACATTCTTTCTTTTCCACACTACTGTCAAGATCCCCGAGCCCAAGGGGAGAGTCTGCTCTCTATCAACAGCATTGTTTAATCTATACTGCATTTAAAAATACAGCAATATGCTTTACCGTCGATTTAAGTCTATGATATCTTAACAAAACACTTTTCACACTGTATCATGCTAATAACGGCCTTTTCCAACTGGAAAATGGAGTCTGTGTTGCTTTGCAAACCTTTATTCCCCACATCAAAGTCCATATAGAAAATCAATGATTTACATCACAGCACGCACAGCATTGATGCACGACTGCCTCCATCTGCAAGTTCAAATGACAACAACGACAAGGCAACAGTAGACCAGCAGCTCCTGTGTCATGGTGAACCACAAAATGTTGATTTTTCTCTTTGGACTTTGGTGCAGAAGAGTGAGCGCTTTAGAAACTTCAGTTCCCACTTGGAAAAGGCTGTTTGACTGTAAGCTAAAGCATTTAATGTGTTCTTGAAATATTGTAGACTGAAGCATTTAGTGAGCCTCTAGTTAAAGCTGTAGCTTTTAACATTTAAATACAGTCAAACACTTGAATGTGACGTTCATTGCCAAACGGGTTGACACGGTGCTGATTGAGCCTATCAGCTCCACACGACTCTCTCTCTCTCTCTCCACACGTGTTTCTTAGTATGGCAGATTTTCTTTGTTTTTGTGTCTGCGACACATTTCATGTCACGACTCAGAAGGTGAGGCAGAAGAGCAGAGGAACAGCTTCATACAGCAGCATTATGGCTTAAAACACCAAGACGATATTTACTGCCAAAAATAACCCCGGGTGTTATGTAGGACGTCACAATTGTATTTTTATCACAAGCACAATTTTAGCTTCTCACAATTCCGATACTGAAAATGCATGCTCTGCCAAAAGTGCTCCCTAAAAAAAACCTGCCAATCTGCCGGCAATATGTACTCACATTTACATTTGTTTTATAAAATACCACACTCGGCTTCTGTCATAGGGTTGAGGTTTGGATTTGCCATAAACATTAGGTAGCATACTGTTGCAAGGATATGAGTTGCTTGTGATGTGTACTCTACTGTACTTGACCTTTAATTAAACATCTGAGTGACTGCTGTACAAGTCCGGCGCCAAACAGGCATCCCACAAGGCTCGTGGAATTTGCTTTTTTCTTTCTTTTTATTCAAATGAAATAACTGGGCAAACAAATTAAAATGATTACATTTTATAACTCAGTATACTGCAGTGTATTTACTGTAATTACATGTGCTGCCTTTAGTCTGTGGTTTCTCTTCATCTTGACATCATTATTGATTCACAGTATGCAGTTCAAGTTGATGTTTTAATCGCCTTTTTTATTTTTAAAAATGTTTGCATCAATTGTTCCTAACAACCTCTGACATTCTAATGAGTCATCACGCTGTTACTGTCTGCTCTGGTTAATTAAAAAAAATAGTTCCACTGAGTCCAGACCAGCAATAAAACATGGTTTGTGTATTCTCAAGGGTCAATGACTCCAGTTTGAAGTCTGTAATCCTTAAGGTTTATCGCAGGTTTATAACAAAATCAATATTTTTGTTGTAAATATACTAAAAAAGTGAAACTAAAATAGATTTATTGTAGGTCCAAATCTATTTTAGATTGGTCTCAGTGGGAGAGGATGCAGGCGCTGCCTGTTCTCTGCTTCTCTGAATGTTATTTGAACGTTGATTGATTGTCTGATGTGCCCTAGTAGCTGTTTTTCTGAACTTTACTCGGAACTGTAAACTGTAACATTGCTGTTTTTTTGGGTATAATCCTGCCTGCTGCTGCTGTCAGGCTGAGGCACGCTGTGTCACCGGCGTTGGCCTGCTAACTGCTCACATTCACTCAGCCAGTGTTCAGCTAGCATTAGCTGCTACAGACCATAACAGTTCCTGCATGTCGTATCTGTTACTGGGGGTGCAGGCGAAGGTCCTGTGCAACTCGTACCAGAGCTGCCAAACTGTGCACAGGGATTACAGCTGGCTTTTTACAATGGGACCACATCTCATCCACTTTGCGCCATGCTCCACTATTCACCACTGCAACTGCTGGAGCGCAACAACCACAGCCTCCCATTGGACATCATAGTATTAAACAAGTGGGACTACTCTGTTGACCCCAATAAGTCCATAGGGCCGGCTTTGTTTACAGCGAGAAGAGGAGCTCCATTCCTTCCCCTTAATTCCTTAGAATTAACCTAACATAATTATGGTATTATTCTTTCAGACTCTTAGTGCTCTGCTTGGACTAACTTACACATCATCAGTGCAGCCATCCCATCCGTCAAGGTACACTTTCCACAAGGCGTGACAGTCGTCTTAAGGCAACGTTTAAATTTCAGCAGCTGTTTTGTGTTGTGGCAGCTTGAATGGCATGGAAGCGTAAACTGTATGTATTTACTCGGATGAATGATGATCTAAAGTCAAAATTGTGAGACAATAAAGCGGGCTCATGTTTCACACTGTGTGGCTGAACTCTCAGGTTGCAGCTTTCCCCCATAATAGATGACACGGGAGCATTGTGTGTATCTATGGGACCAGCTGCATGGCATGATTGTATTATCTATTATTATGACAGTTTGCGGTCAAAGAGAGGGCACCTATTATCGACCGTAAATAGGCCCGTCACAGTTGTGACACAAGTAAACATTACGGAAAAAGCTGGGTGAAACGGAAATGTCATATTTTCCACAATATTAACGCTTAGTTTCCCCACCATCCTTTGTTCACCTACTACTTCTTTACTGATGTAATCTTGTTGTGCTTCTTCTGCTGTGGTTTAATAGAACATTTAAGCAGAGCTTTAGAGCCACCAGCCATTAAAGTAATAGTTGAAGTTTTTTACAAGTGTAATTGTATAAGATACTGACACTTTGCATGCTGCCTGTGCTAGGAACCAGCAGATGCTTGCTCTCAGTGAAATCATTGCTGCCGGCCTGGATACAAGGCCACTTAACAAAAGGTTCACCAAATGTAATGTATACCCACGGTCATCTACTATATCTTTAGTATATGCCTCTAATAGAAAGCTTGTACCAACAGGAAAATTTGCTTTGTAAACTGCCCACTCTCCTGCACCAAAGTCCACATAGAAAATCAACATTTCACGCTCACATAGACAAGGAACAAAGGATTTCAAACACAGAGCTACAAAACAACATCTAAAATGACAGATTTTTTTTGCAATGGACTTTGGAGTGAACACTTCCGCACACAAAAAAAGCCTGTGTTATGGGGAGATAAGGTGGCAAACATATTCATTCACACAAATATAATTTTTACTGTTAATTTACTAAAATCATCTTTTGTGCGTGTGTGTCCACTGGCAGCCATATTGTCACTGAGAGCTCTTGCAGTTCTCAGTGCAGGAGGCATGCACAATGCAATCAGCACTGAGTATGTGTCAGTATATCATACAAAAAAGACTTCAAAAACTAAACTATCCCTTTAAAATGAAGGGAAAAATCTAAAGCTGGAATCCCCTGCTGATATTCTGCATGTAACATTTCGACATAAAAAGCTATTTGGTTTATTTTCAGAGATAAGAAAAATAGGCCTGTGTTTCAGGAGAGTAAAAACATTCTGCTCTCCCAGCTTCTCTGAAAAACATTTAATTATTGATGTGTTTGGATGCTCAGAACATGGCTGGACTACAGTGTGTTACACCAGCAGCAGGAGCCAGACTGCTTTAGAAGCAGGGAATGACACCGACTGAACCAACAAGAGCCTACAAATCACAAAGAAGCCAAATTATGTAAAGGACAGCCTGAGTCAGACAGCAGAGGACTCTATAAATGTTGGTGTTATCAATTCAAAATAACTTCAAGCATCTGCAGACCCAATACTTTTCACTTCTCCTCACAATTTGGTTCAGCCCAGTGGAGCTCATTTATTGTAGCTCTCTCATGCATGATATGTTCTATACTTGACAATTAAAACCGGGCGATTGGCTTTTTTGTTATTAATTCTGTCTTTAGTTTTCCCTAAAATAAGACTGGATGGCACTTTATCACAGCAAATGTCATTATAGCTGACAAACATTCCTTGACCTGACAATGTTTAATATAATCAAATAGACTTACAGAGGGAGACACAGAGGACATTTTTATTTTACAGCATTCAACACAAAAGAACTTGATTTAATAAAATAAATGGAATGGAATAAATTTTACATGATGTTACATTTATATTAGCCAGGATTGCAGTCAGGATTTAGAGGCAATATAATTTAAAATCCCCCCCTATTGGTTAAGACAATGTAACCCATTCATTTTTATGTGAAGGACCTATTTATGCACAATTTAGACTGAAAATACAGGATTGATAAGGTAATGATCAGTTGGTTGGCAAAGTGGCCACTGTGGTTACATGTAGATATCACACATTTCAATATTAGCTGAAGTTTAATTTGCTTAGTGCTTTCTTTTTTTTTTTATTTTCTTCCCCCTTTTTTTGCTCTTCTTTTCCTTGATAGGTGTCACCATGTGCCTCCACTCCCTGTATCCATGGTTGCATTTCTATTTTTTTGCTTTTTTGAGTTACCATCCCTGTTTCTTTGGCTGTGAGCTCCTCTGACCTCTGACATCGAGTCATTTCCCCCCAGAAACTTTCTCTTTTTCAGACCATCCTATGCAACCACTAGAGATGGTTGAGCGTGTGAAAACCCCAGTAGATCAGTAGTGTAGTGATGCTCAGTTTGAACTTCAGCAGGTCATCTTGAACATGTCTGAGTTGCTGCTCCCTGCTGATTGTATCATTAAGCAGTTGATCAGGTGTACCTAATAAAGAGGTTGGTAGATGGATATGAGGTTGTTGAAAATACCATAGTGACAATAATAACCTTATGTCATCAAAGCAGACTTTTGAAAAAGCCTTAACATCTTTCAGTCTTTGCTTTTCCTATAAGCTGGCCCTTTATTGTTCAGTGGTTTGTATATCATTCAATCAATGGTTTTAGGGCAGGGGCTGAAAGTTTTCTGAGCTTGTTATCTCTGTCACTAACTCGACAAGTTCACATGGACCTATTTGTGCTCACAGCTTAAGCAAGTACCCTTGCTGTAGAGGTACTGTTAACACTAATGCTCCATCACAGCAGGTAAAACAAAACCTCTGTGACACAGCTGATGCCATTTTGGATTCTATTTTTTTTCCATTCTTCTCTTTCCTCAAAGTCAACACTGACTTCCTGTTGGCTTCCTGTTGCTCGATGCGTAGGTAAGCGTCAGAGGTGATTGTTCTAAGACAGAAAGGGAACCTCTGCTTCTTCTTAAATATCGTAAAATGAAGGATCAAATTTGTACTGTTGTAGTTACATTTTATTACTAAAAGTACACAAGAATGAATTTATATGTACTTTATATTCATTCCATCCCAGGCTCAAGATGGAAGACACCTACAATTGTGACTGAGAATGACAGGGCGAAGATCCTATGGGACTTCCAGACCCAGGCAAACCGGTGATGGCTAAACAACCGGACATAGTGGTAGTCGATAAGCAGCAGAAGAGAGCAATAGTGATAGATGTGGCAATCCCAAATGAGAGCAACATCTCATTTCATGTTTTTTTATTACATTGCATATGAATGAGTACATATGGAATTATGTAGTAAACAAAAAGTGTGAAAAATCTCTAAATATGTTTTATATTTTAGATTCCTCAAAGTGGCCACTCTTTGCTCAGTTGACAGCGCTGCAAACCCTTGGCCTTCTCTCAATGAGCTTCATGATGTAGTCACCTGAAATGGTTTTCACTTCACAGATGTGCCTTTGTCAGGGTTCATTTGTGGAATTTCTTGCCTTCTTAATGCTGTTGGGACCATCAGTTGTGTTGTGCAGAAGTCAGGTTGGTACACAGCTGACAGCCCTATTTGACAACTGTTAGAATTCATATTATGGCAAGAACCATTCAGCTAAGTGAAGAGAAACAACAGTCCATCAGTACTTTAAGAAATGAAGGTCACTGACTCTGAACATGTCCCCAAGTGCAGTCGCAAAAATCATCAAGCACTACAACGAAACTGGCTCACATGAGGGCCACCCCAGGAAAGGAAGCCCAAGAGTCACCTCTGCTGCTGAAGATAAGTTCCTCTGAGTCACCAGCCTCAGAAATCACAAGTTAACAGGACCTCAGATTAGAGCCCAGATAAATGCCACTCAGAGTTCTAGTAGCAGACACAACTGTACATCAACAGTTCAGAAGAGACTGAGGAGACTATGGGAATCAGGCCTTTGTGGTCAAATAGCTGCTAAGAAACCACTACTGAGGAAAAGCAACAAGTAGAAGAGATTTGTTTGGGCCAAGAAACAAAAGGAATGGACATTAGACCAGTGGAAATCTGTGCTTTGGTCTGATGGGTCCAAATTTGAGTATCTTTGGTTCCACCCGGCGTGTTTTTGTGCGACGCAGAAAAGGTGAACGTATGGTCTGTACATGCATGGTTTCCACAGTGAAGCATGGAGGAGGAGGAGGTGTGACGGTGTGGGGTTGGCGACATGCCATCCCATCCGGTTTGCGTTTAGTTGGACCATCATTTATTTTTCAACAGGACAATGACCCCAAACACACCTCCAGGTTGTGTAAGGGCTATTTGACCAAGAAGGAGAGTGATGAGTGCAGTGTCAGATGACCTGGCCTCCACAGTCACCTGAGCTAAACCCAAATGAGATGGTTTGGGATGAGATGGACCTCAGAGTGAAGGCAAAAGGGCCAACAAGTGCTCAGCATCTCTGGGAACTCCTTCAAGACAAAGGGTGGCTATTTTGAATTGTCTAAAATATAAAACATGTTTTGAGTTAATGAATATATATATATATATATATATATATATATATATCATTCTTACAAACCAGTGGAATCTCAGCTTCTATGAGACAATACAGAACAGAGATTTCCTTGCTTCAGTTGTTCGTCCATTCATTTTTATCATCATAGATTTGGTCAATACGTTACTTACGTATCAGTAACTGGGCTTGTGCATCCCCTGTGTGACCAAGTATTTATTCTTTAATCCTGTTTTCTTTCACTATCATGCATTTAAAACACACAGTATATCCACGCAAGCTTTGTGGTGTTATTTTGTCTCACTTCATCCACAAAATCACTGGCTGTGGAAATCTGTGCGTCTGTACCTCACAGTTTTATTTGAGTACAATTCAGAGGGCTGCAATGCAATTGTAAAATGATCTTTAATGCATCAGAAGTTTTCTTGAAAGCATAGTGCATTTAGCGATCCACAATTTAACAACCAGATGTATTCACTCTCATTTTCTTTTACTAATATAAATGGTTCAACAGGAGGAAACCAGGAAAAAAAATTAACCAAATGAAAGAGTCTAACAGTGTGTGTTTAATACAGAATTCATTCAGGTTATTATAGCTGTGGGAGTGCATGTACACACACGTATGTAAACTGTATATATAGGATTAATGCATAAGTAGAGGAATATTGAGGGCAACCATGTTATTATTTGTTAAAATACAGTATGTGTGGCTCTGCCTCTGTCTGCTGAATTTGATGGAAACTGCATTTGCAGAGAAACTGTGACAAAAATGAGATTACTGGCTGAGACAGGCCTACCTGTGATTATAGAGCCACGCTGTGCTGCTGAAACAGAGAAGAGAGGGATGCAGTGCAGTCATCAGCCTTTTCTCTGAACTGATTTTGACAGAAAGTCGTTCATGATTTGAAACAATATTGACCGCTCTGCTTTTTGTATGTACTTTCTTCAGGAATTAATGCGACTTTAACTTCTAAGACTGTTCCATGGCATGAGCACGCAGAGGCAAATGCTGTCAATACAAATGCATAAGGTGCGCTTTTAAAATTTCCATCATTGCTTTTTCTGCATTAATTCATAATCATTCAAGAGAGAATTATGCATATGAGAATACCCCTATAAATCACTGTATAACTGGTAGAAATCTATTCCTATTTTTGTATTTCATTTATGTCATTTTTATATAATATTTTTGTATCAGCGTGCAGTACATCATCATCCATGTGTGCTTTTTCCAGCCAAGTGTTACTTTGCACTCATGTGATCTTATATAAGAATGGAGCGGCAGTGGCTGACATGTGTCTCTCAGGATGCTCTTTAGTGCATAGTGCACTGTTTTCACAGGAGAGCACAGGGATAGCAGGTAACAAATTGCCTAACTGGAATGTATTTAAACAAGAATCAAACATAAGTGTATGCTAATCATCCATTTTTTTATGTGAAGGGCAGCGTGAAAAGTCCCCAAACAATCAACAAAGATCATAACACAGCTAACCTGTGTCTGTCTTGATTATGTTATGTGGACAATACCGGGTCAAAGGTGTGTTTTACTTTATTTTTCATAACTGTGACTGAATACGGTCTCTTTTTTAGAATTGTCTTTTCTTTTTGTCATCGTTCAACGAGTAACAATACAAAATCCCCCATGTCCCTTTCAACACAAGAACATGTTCAAGTGGAAAAAAATCAAGAGATGGATTATGTGGTAACTGATCTGTGTTAATATGAAAAATACAACAGCGAGATTCATTTTTTAACACTTTAGAGGCAGTGGAGGACTATCAATTGCTCCTAAAATCAATATTGATGAGTAATTGAGTGACAATAGCTTCATTAAGTAATGTACTGCTGGCAGTAGATGCAATAAACAAAATATTTGCTTTTACATTTTAGTCCAAGATGGTTTATATACTTTATTTACTGTAGTGTAACTTTAGTTCTGTAAGGCTATATTTTCTGTTTTTCTACTTGACTGGCAGTCATGACTGTCAGTCATTTAAAAAGACAAGTAAATAAATTAAAAAAAAATGTATATAATATACTATAAACAGTGGCATGATTTAATCAAACTCAAGCTTCGAATCAGTGATAGTTGAGGATTTTTTAAGTATAGTATATATGAGACACTGACACAGTCACTTTGACAACTGCTCAATTTCTGCAACAAAGTCCATGAAGAGCAGCAAGAAGACCCGGGTTTGCGACCCAGTCAGAACAAGGGCCTTTCTGCATGGAGTTTGCATGTTCTTCTGTGTGTGCATGGGTTTTCTCTGGGTTCTCCTGCTTCTATATGGTCCTGTAATGGACTGTTGACCTGTCCAGGGTGTATCCCGCCTCTGGGATTAGGCACCAGTGCCTCCCGCAGAGTGTTCTCTCACCCCCCATTTTATCCAAGTATGCATCAGGTTTTGACTTGTGTATGCTTGGGAAAGCCATGTATCCCAGAATGCATTTCACAACTTTAAATAAAAACTTGAAATAACATCTTTTCTGTGACACGGAATGCAGTTTTAAGATCAGGTGAAGTGAGAATTAACTGTTTAGAATTTAAAAATGTGGTTGACATATTCATAATTTGGCAGTGACATTGCCTTACTTATGTGGGCTCACATCGCCCAGCAGAGAGTAATGTTACCTCGGCCTGTTTTCTGCTGGCTCATAAATCGAAATAAACCTTTGTCTGTGTCCCGAAACTTACTTACTATGGATTGAGATATGACATATTTATAGTTTGGCAGCAACATTGTCGGAAGTGCACAACTCATCTCATGTGGATGCTCGGTGCTCCCTCCTCTGCAGCCTGGCTCTTCTTTCCCAAATCCGCCTCCTCAGGTCGGCAGCCTCCACTTTTAGCCTGCCGATAAAGCACGGCAGGAACGGCAACAACAACCACAGCACATCTTGTATCCATTTTGATTTTCAGTGGTTGATTTAATAGATGATACATATGTCTTCGCTCACCAAAATCCACAACACTAACAGCCTTCCACAATGATCTCTTATATTTTGGCTCGAGAAAAAATAAGGATGCAAGGATGCACAGTAGTGTCGGCACCAGAACGGCATTGGCAGATATGGTTTTAAATGTGTTAGAGGATATTGCCAAACATGCAAAGATCCCTTGATATGCCGATTGACTAAAATAGTAGGCCAAGTAGGCTGCTACCACCACGAATTTTATGCCTTTTTGTTTTTTTATTCTGCGCAATGATTAAAATGTATACGTTATATACTATATACTCCTGTGACATGTGTATGAAACATATTGTGTTAATTCCACTACAAAAGAGACTCAATGACCTCTGCAGTGGCACAGAGAAGAACATACTCTATAGTGGTACCAATTATTGGCAAAAAATCCCATATCATGCAACCTCAATCATAATTGAACTCAATCATAATTAAGTTTTTGTTTTTTAAACTTGTAACTTCTTGAAGCACAAAATAAACTCTGTATATTGACAAAATTGAATTCGTGCACAGCCATAGACTTATGTGCAGAAATGTTTACTTGAGCATTCATTCTTTTACAACATTATTCATACTTTCATGACATTATTAGCCCATATGTTCTCCTCATAATGGATGGAATTTTCTGCTTTGATGGATGTGACTGTCACAGCCTGTAATGAATTAGTCAGACTTACATGTTGCCAGCCAAATGCTCATAACACTCCCACATCAGAAACATGAGCCACATAGTTGACAGTACATGACTGAAGAGACAAATGTGATACAGTGGAAAACCACTGACCTGCACAGCTGTCAACTAGATGCACCGGTGTATCTCCTCCTGATGAGGCTGATGCATGATGCAAACTCGTGTACTGTGTGACTCCAGTGTGGTGTCATCACTTTCACATTTAAAGGAGGTTAATCTACAGTGGTTGGTGTAGTGGTTAGCACGCTTGCCTTCACAGCAAGACCCGGGTTTGTGACCCGGTCGGAACAAGGGCCTTTCTGCATGGAGTTTACATGTTCTCCCTGTGTGTGGGGGTTTTCTGCGGGTTCTTCAGTTTCCTCCCACAGTCCAAAAACATGCAGATTTTGGAGATTAGGACGATTGGACACTCTAAATTGCCCACAAGTGTGAATGTGAAAGTGAATGGTTGTTTGTCTATATATGGACCGGCGACCTGTCCAGGGTGTACCCCAGTTTTTGCTCTATGTCAGTTGGGATTAGGCACCAGCGCCACCCTGCGATCCTCATGTGGAGCATAAAAGCGGTAGAAGGTGAGTGAGTGAGTGAGTGAGTGAGTGAGTGAGTGAGTGAGTGAGTGAGTGAGTGAGTGAGTGAATCAAGATCTGGCCCATAAAGCTACATTCAGAGGTGTGATTTTTCTGTTAGCCTGAGCCCCTCACACTCTTCTGCCTCTCCATCAGTCCTAAGTCAAGAATAAAGCTGATTGCATCTCTGCAGGGTGGGGGGGGGGGGGGGGGGGGGGAACAAGAATAAAGCTGATTGCATCTCTGCAGGGTGGGGGGGGGGGGGTGTACATGCCTGCCTGAGGATTGAAGCTAGTTAATTCAGAGTTATCCTATAAATCTCCCTTTTAATTGCTGCCCTGTAGACACACTTGAATGTATTGTCTTCAGCTTTGCAGCCACCTCCTGTTTTCCCCCTCTTTTCTAACTTGACAAAGATTATCATCAGCATCATTATTGCTGTTATTATTTGTTTTTTTATATTTAGAGGAACATATTTGAGACTGGGCATTCATGTTAATATGGCTAAACGTCCATGTTTATTTAACTTAGTGGGCCTTTCTCTTCTGAACTTAGCTTTATGCTTGAGGCAACGCAAGCGGTCAGACTGCTCCGTCAGGTGTCAGTGGACAATGCACAGTCTATGTGCACGCTAACACCTGCCAATTAACGTGTCACCAGACTGCAGGCACTCTACTCTTCCTCATTATGATACATTCCCCTACTTACAGTTACCGAACACACCAAAGTTGAGTCCCCACTGAAGGCATGTGCAGTGTGTGACAGATGCGCTGTTGCTGTGTTTCACACTTACACTGTGTATAGAAATGACAACTCTTGTGGTTTGAAAAGGGATGTCCAGGAATAGGGCTGAACAATTAATTTAAATTCCCACTAAAATGTGTACAAAAATATCATTTTAGATTAAATATTGTCCTGACCTACACAATATATTCAAAATACTTTGATTCACACAGACAGGCACAGATACCACACGGAAATCATTTAAAATATGTTTTTCAATTAAAAATCATATAGCAATTGCAATTTTATTCAAAATATTCACAACTACACATTTTTTCAGAATCGGGGGGCACAGAATCGAAGTCAGACAAAAGTAGCAGCTATCCACCAGGGTTATATTCTTTTATAAGAGTACAATCACCTGATTGTACATATTATCATATATTTAGGTCAGCTCAGAAAGTCACAGTACAAAAGCCCAGAGTTTGTGTTCTGACACTAATGGCTATGATGCATCAGTTCTCCATCACAAATGGAAAGGAAGGGTGAGGTGAAGAATATTCACCTCCAACATGCAACTTCACCAATAACTGTTGCTAAATTTTACACATTGCGCCTATAATGGTCTCCATTTCTAGTTCAATGGCTCCTTCAATGCGACAGTTAGAGGAAAATACACAATAAAGCAGTTGGTAACTTCCCAGTGACTTCAGTTGATTCAAACTAAAATTGAAAAGTTATATGAAATCTATTTGTTAATTTTATTAATTTTGCCAAGTTAAGTTACTGTGTGATTGACAGTTATTATTGTCCAATCGGTGTCTGCTTTTTTATGTTAGACTATGGTTTCACATCAGCTTTACCTTAGAAAATCACAAGAATATATTGTAAATACTCTAAATGCTCCTCTGTGCATAGGTCAATGCTGGGGTTCTTGATATTCTTTAAATATTTCTACAAAAAAAGCTTTTTTTTAAAAGTGCGTGTGATGTATAGAGACATTGAAACAGTGGTGAAAGATAGTTTGTCATGTTTGCCATGCGATGCACAAATATAGGCAAGACTTCTAGTTCCAAAAAGAGCCTTCTGTGAGCAGTGTGGCTGTTCTGATCAGTTGAAGTTAAATATTTCTACAAAAAAAGCTTTTTTTTTTAAAAAAAAAAAAAAATGGGCTCAGGGAAATGAAGCACTAGGGTGCTTATACTTTGAAACATTGTGTGGAAAGTTTAGATGTGCGTGTGATGTATAGAGACATTGAAACAGTGGTGAAAGATAGTTTGTCATGTTTGCCATGCGATGCACAAATATAGGCAAGACTTCTAGTTCCAAAAAGAGCCTTCTGTGAGCAGTGTGGCTGTTCTGATCAGTTGAAGATCTAATATGCAACATTTCTCCATTAAAACATCCAAAAATTATGACATTTAGTGTCATTACATTAGTGAAATCCATAGAATGAGAATCTTCACAGACATGAAATCCATAGAAACAAGTATTTTTTTTTCTTTCACTTCATTGTGTGCCACTAACTGATCATTACTCACTCATTTCCACTGAAGCTCTCCCCATAAAGAGCAAATTCACGGGGCAACCAAACAAGACAACAACTCCCATGATCCCTTGCTTCTTGATGTCATCAAACTAGGTCTCTTGTTGTTTTGATTAAGAGAGGCTTAGCAGTATAGCTACAAAAGATGCACCCTAATGAAAAGTCCACCCACGTATGAACCGAGTCTAAGAAAAAGAGATACAAAATGCGCAGCCTCGAGAAGCAGCATTTGTGCACACCACACTGAAATGAGTCCGGCTACTAGTGTGTGTGTGTCAGTGTAGAGTGTTTGTAAGATAAAGGGTTTTTCCATGTGATGTACAGGTGTTAAGCAGGGAGAACAATGGTGACCAACAGCAACATATTGATTTTCTGGTCCAAGCTCTGACTGAGAGCCTTTTGTCTAACATCTTCTCTCTGCTCCTGGCACCTCCTGCCTTATGAGCCCCTCTGCTGCCGTTGCTGCTGCTTTAGGAACATGCACCCATGCATCAGTAAGGCCCCTTTAATTGACCTACTACTTAAACACAGTTTCTTTTTTTAAATCAGTAATCCCTACTTTTATGTGGTTAATTACTGGGGTGCAATCAGGAAGCAGTGCAGTCCAGAAATACCCAGTAATGACATTTAATTTGTTTTGACCTGTGTTTTAATTGAGCGTGGCCTCTGCTGCTCCAACCAGCATCTGTCCAGCAGAGATGAGGTGACTGTAGTCATTTCTGGGGTTAACTACAATTATATTAGGTGGGAAGTGTCACTTCATCGTGGATGTTGCCACATTTTTCTGGCTGCAGGCTGATGAGGATGGGAACACCTTGGCAGATGGAGCGGTCGTGGTAACTGATTAAGGTGATCCTGGTGTCTGGAGATCTTGTGGTAAATAGGATGAATTGTGGCAGGTTGCTCACAGCCTTCCTCACCAGTAACAAATACATTGTTCTCCATAACTATGAAATCATACCATTAACACAATGATAACTTTCAACCTGAAATGTTTATTTTCTAACATGGATTGACCCTCAATAGGTATTTTTTGTCTTGAATTGATTCTCTCTCTCTCCATCTCTTCTGAGATTCATCTTTTGGATATGAATATGAAATGTGCAATAAGAATAATAAACTGTGTCAGCCTTATTTGGCAGGAATAGTCTCATAGTTGAATACAGATTAATTAGAGTACTTCCAAAAGAGAACAAAACAGAGCTGTAAATATGACTTTATGTAGTTTTACACTTGCGTGCCTACTTTCTTGTTAGTCTTGTTGCTATTGAAGGATGCACTGAGATTGTGCATGTGTTCTGTAGAGAAAAAATAAAAAAATAAACAAAAGAATGAATTAATGAATGCAGAATTCACAGTAAAATATGTTTTACTGACAAAACATTTTAAAGGTGCATACATTTCAAACAAATGTTTCACCGAGAGCATGGTCAGAACTTTAAATGCATGAATGCATGAATAAATGGATGGGTGAATTAATATAAAGAATTAAGTGCCTCTTGCTTTGGAGATGGCTCACCCATGCTGGCAATGTCGATGTTGTAATATTCTTTTGTGTTGGAGGGAATGGTGCAATCCAGTTTTCAAACTTTGGATGTTTGAGCCATTAGTTGGAAAAGACATTTTTGCATTTAATGTTTGTCAATTCAATTCCTTGCACAGGATCAAATAAACACAGATGTACAACTTTTATATGTATCATATGCATATTTATCATGGCTGCCATGTGTATCCTGTCGTCCTTCTTACAATTGAGATGTTTACCTTCTAACTTCAGTGGCGTCAAAGCTCAGCAAATTTGTGTGACCAGCTAGCAAAATCAAAAGTTTTTATTTGCTTTTCTTCATATGTTATGTATTTTAAAATGCTTTTGTGCATTTGTGCAGATTTTTGCAAACTCTATGAGCTGACCTTCACACAAAATCCCACATTTTTGGGGGTCTGGAAAACAGCATTTAAAAATTCCATACTTTTTAAGACTTTCAAGACCTACACAGTGAAAAGAGCCCGTCAATTACTCACACTGTGCTCCAGGCGGTGGAGGCAAAGAGGCAAAGAAGTGACAGGTCCGGTCAGGGGTATGAGTCTGGGACAATGAGCCTCAGGGTGATTAGAAAAGTGTACCATTGAAGCAAGTGTGGCCTAAGAAAACCGTAGAATGAATGTAGTAAAAATTTGTTAAGATTTGCACCTGGATCACCAAATAACATTAGTAAATATCCATATTAGGTACACTTTACCACACACTGCCCAGTTTCAGTAGTCTAGCACAGTTCGTAGTATCTCAGTCAATCATTTTGTTCTCAATATGTCTTTATAGCAGGGTCTAACTTAAGCAGGGGCTTGGGGGGCACATTGCCCTTTAATATATATAACAATTTCTGCTGAAATTCACATGAGGTATTTAATGCCCCCAAAAATGAATTGTTAAATTTGGCCAGGTAGACATCCATAGCAGACATCTTGCATCATACACCTACACATGGCCATGGCATTGTTTGCCTGGGCAGCTAGTCAGGAGCTCCTCTAACCGACTAGTCCCTTTACAGAACATGGAGCAGTTTATATCTGTATATATGCTAACTCAACAGTCACTGCCCTCCCTTGGTGTCTTAAAAAGCTGTCAAAGACATTACTGTTTGTGCTTAGAAAACTGACAGGCTCGAGACATCTACTGACAAAACCAGACACATTTTAAAGTATTTTTGTCTATTATATTTGTTAAACTGTTACGATTGTGGAGTTGACATGGAATTTCAGTATAAGTGGCATTTAAAAGTCTTGAATTTGATTTGGAGGATGCTGGCAGTACCCAGATAGAAGAAATAATGTGATGATATTATCTAGAAGGCCTTTGAAACACATTTCACAGGGCCAAAAAGAGTTTGGCCCTCCACTGTGGTGCCACTTATAATCTCAGATATAGCATATAGATGCACAGAAAGAAAATGAAAAAAAAAGCATCTTCAAGTTTCCTTATGCTGTATTCACAACGGATGCAACGCAAATTTGCCGTACAACAATTCAACGTTGGCGAATCGCTAAGAATAGTGATGGTCAATCAGCGGGGAGATTCTCCAGATGACGTCACATACTTGCCAGGGGCCAGACTCCGCTCAAAATGGAGGAGAAACAGATCAAGTTGTGTGTGTGGGCAGCTCTATGAAACAAGTTGCTGTATGTAATCTACCTCTTGTGTAAATGTGTGCAGAGAAGAAACTGCTGTCCTGCATGGTTTCACAACACCATCCAGAGACGGACAGAACTTGGCGAGTTTCAGCGTTTACTTCAGGAGCTCCGTATGGATGAGAACCGCTTCCAGCGATACTTTTGCATGACAAGCAGCTAATTTGACAACTTGCTAGCTTGAATTGGGGCCAGGCAAGTGTTACCAACTAAAGACGTTTCTTCCCAGCTGCTGAGCGTCTGCTTGTTATGTGAAAGTATCGCTGGAAGCGGTTCTCATCCATTACAGAGCTCCCGAAGTAAATGGTGAAACTCGTCAAGTTTTGTCCAGCCACGGATGGTGTTCTCTTTGGGCTTCGGTCCCCACTTCTCCCTCTGTCTCAGACCCTGCTACTTCTGCATAGTGAAATAAAGTGTACTTACCTACTTATTTACCATTAATAGGAGATGAGCTTGGTATACATGTACGTATCTAAAGGAGTTTACATTTAGTATATTAAGTACCTTCAGACCTACGGTGACTATGATCTTGTGTCTTGTAAAATCAATGTGAATTATGGTGTTTAAATTATATGCGCCATGGAAAGTGATCTCAGCGTGCACCAAAATATCACTTTACGTCATGTCATGATGTAGATAATCAGCCTGCTGGTGCACATTGGCTCACAATGGCTGTTACCTATGACATGAATACTGAGATGTTATTGTGATTAACATTTTCATCCTCCTCGCTTAAAATGCTACGCTCATCAGCAACAGCTTTAATATCAATGTCCGCTGTGAGTTTTCCTCGCCACAGCTTGTGAAAATATAGTACAACATAAATATATTATGTCAGAAGACTCAACAGTGATCCTATTAATTCTAATAGGGTTTAAAGTGCGACTGACATAAAGTCTGCCAGATCTCTGCCTATTACTGGCTGCAGCTCATCCATTGACTTAGGGGGCGTCACTTTTCTTTATGTGGCACGTCACATATTTGAAGGTAAAAAGTTGTCTTATGGGCTTATAAGATTTATCAGAATGTGCTGTATATTTTTGATTGACTGATTGTGATTTAGTTTTGTACTAAGTATTCATTGTATGTAACAAACTACCTGAGGACTAAGGGGCTGATCACACGCAGCATCTAAAAACATGATAAATGCAGTGAAGAGGCCCATTGGTCACCAAGTCATCTGTCATTACACAACCAAAACCTAGGAGATGCTGAGATACTTTCAACTCCGAAAATGAAGAAAGACAATGGGTTTTCCCTTTTGCATTTCTCTCATAGCAGCATTGCTAGTCGTCACTGATTTAGGGCTTCATCTTGATGAGTGTTGTCAGTGTCTGACCTACTTAAGATGCTTGCAGAAAAGGTGATATATTTTCTTCTTGATGAAATGCAGCAGAGGTATAACACAACGTCACAATGTCTCTCTCATTTCTGTACATTTGCATCTCTTCTCACAAATAAGATGTTGAACAAAAGTGGATTTTTTTTTTTAAAGGCTGATAGAATAATGATAGTTTGCCCCCATTCAACCCCCATTTCCTGAATGAAAAAAAAAAACCCAGAATTAAAAATGAAAATAATCTTTAATGGCCTAGTGACAACCTATTTTGATTTTTTACTACAAGATGGCAGCATCAGAAGACGTGTGTTTTGCGGGAGTGATGAAATTTACAGGGTTCCTTGAATGCATCTCGTAGCTGCTCCTTCTAAGCTGAATATGCTGTTTAACTAGTGTTGCTCACACTAGATCTCATGCATCTGAGTTTATTTTAGTTTGTTTTCTTAGAGTTTCTACAACAAATTATGTCTGCTGGAGAAACATAATTTTGAATCTGTCACTTCATAAAGTGAAGGTAGTTTCAAGAAAGCAGACCACTACTGGATCTGAAAGAGTCACTGTGTAGAATGTTACAGCTAACTTCCAGTCAAGTAGCATTTGAGTTCAAGTGCCACTTAATGGATTCTTTAAAGGGTTGATTGGGTTATTAATCATCTGGAGAAAATAATTTCCTCAAGGTTTCAGTAAAAGTGGCTTTAAATGAGTCCATTAATGGGTAACATGGTTAATTCTTCAAACTCTATCCCAAATCTCTACAAAAAGAAAAAAAAAACCACTTGTAGTGTATGTCAGATGAAGTAATTGTGGTCAGAATATTTTTACAACATGGGACTATGTTCAGTTTACTTTGCACACATGGTTTAATGTGTCTCTACATTGTTGGTTGCAAGGAAATACGGGATCGAGATACAAGAGCTTAATTTTATTTTAGTGCTGTGAAGCCGTCTTTTTCTCACTTCTGTGACATTTGATAGCAGACAACCAAGTTCAGGCTCAGCAGCACTCTGTTTCTGGCTTGCTAAGCTGCTTGTCATCCACAGATGTTGACTAGCAGGGCAAAGCATCTTGACGGCTGAACACTCAAAGTGGAAACGAAGCAATTTAAAATCCTAAGACAAGCATTTTCCTCAGACAACTCTGACCATTCCATTTAAACATATTCACAAAAGTGTCCACTGTCAGAGAGGAATTACTTTCTTCAACAGTTCCAGCTGACAGGACTACCAATTATATAAAACAAGACAGAAAATTGCTTAAACCAATGGGGAGATTTATCCTGTTGGATGTATGCAGGTGCATGATCATAGCCATTTCAGTTCAGAGATGGTTGACATGAACAGATTTTCAGTATGTTTCAGTTCGACCATTTGGCATTCACATGTGAGTGGTTGAGAACAGACCCATTTGTGCTTTCTGTAAAATCATACAGCACTACCGGATGTCTCTTTAGATTGGAAACTTGAGCATGTCTATGTAAGTTGGCTACACATATGGAAGAGGCATACAGAGAACAATGTGAAAGGCTATAGACACTGCAAATTTTGATAATTTTGGCTACTTACTGGTGGAGGCAGCAGTGGATAAACAATTCTTGTTTCCCATGATGTAAAATGACTAATATTCTCTATGGGGTTTGGTTCAGGGAGTGAAAAAGGCAATACCAGTTGTAACGCTGTCTAACAATTGGTTCAATTGGTAAAGATAACCATAGACATTAGTGGTAATTCTAATCAGAGTTGAAAAATTACAAGTTGTGATGTTGTGGATTATATGTCAGGGCTACAGCAGAAACCTTATAATAGCTGTTTTATTGGTGCCAGACAGAGACATTCAAGCTTTTTCCCCATTCACATTCATAATACTTGGCAAAACTTCTCCTAAAACAATCAGATGTGAGTGTATTGATATCCTACCTACCTACCTTTGCTGGGTAAATAATAAGAAATACAAAACTGAGATGATTTTGGCTAAGTTAGCAAATTTCTTTTAACCTTATATTCCAGAATTTTAAAAAAAGATTTCTTTGAATCACACAGTCTTACCTGCATGACTGCATGCCTTGTGGTGTTGAACAGATTTGCTGTGCACAGGTAGAGTCTGTGACACTCTTCCTGTAATTCATTTTTTTTCTGACTGTGTGATGTTGGGTAGCCGGACCGGACAGGGGGATGGGGAGTGGATAGATCAGGGGAAGGAAGGAAAGAAGGAAGGAGGAGTGAAAAGGAATGAGGGAGACAGAAAGACAGAGTGAGGGGAAGGGCAGGAGAGTGAGAGTGGCGAGAGGGAGAGGTCCTCACATACCTTGTACCAGAACTTTTTTACAGGTGTGCACCACCATATAGCATGCATGTAGTTATCTGCTATGTTTTCACTGCAGTTTAAGCAGGTGTTTAATTGTTAGAACCCCATTCTGAACATCCTTTGTCCTGTGTAGTGTGTTCTGTGTAGGATTTTGTATTGTATTAGTTGTAGATCTGGGTTTTTGATCATTTTGAACATATTAGATGATATTTGTATGCAAAAGTTTTCATCTGGGCTGATAGATAAGTCTGTCTCACATTTTGTAATTGGTAGCAAAATTGCCCAATCAATTCTTGATAATAATGCATAATTCTTAGATAATATTTTAGGAGATGTGAGGTTTAATAATTGTTTTATTATTGGAGGTAGCTCTACATCGAATTTGCTGGTTCTAAACCTTGCTTGGACTGCTGATTTAATTTGTAGGTATTCAAAGAACTTATTACTGTTGATGTCATACTGTTCTACTAGACTCTTAAATGGGATGAATTTGCCATCTTCGATTATTTGTTCCAAATGTCTTATTCCTTTTTCCTGCCATGATGTAAGGCTTAGCATTACCATATTTCGCAGGATGTCCGGATTTTTCCAGATTGGGGTAAATTTGCATGAGATATGTGCGACATAAGCAGTCTCCATTGTTTTTATTTTTTTTTATTATTTATTTTTTTTTAGGTCTAATTCAAATGATTTTTCTTTCTTCTTTTTAAATGAGGAATCAGGGTGATATTCCTGGCAGGTCATTAGTTTCCAGAGATATTGTCCACTCTCTTTCAAAGTATTTTCATCATTTAATAATGATGTATTAAATCTCCAGTTTCTGGTTGGTGGTGTGACAGCCTTTGTAAATATATTTAGTGAGACTGGTGCATGGTCGCTAATGGTGATAGGGTGTAAATATATTTAGCGAGACTGGTGCATGGTCGTTAATGGTGATAGGGTAAATCTGAGTGTCCGTGACATCCAATAGAAATGAAGCGTTGATGAGAAAGTGGTCAATTCATGAGTAGAATTGTGTACAGGTGAGAAGAAGGTGTATTCTTTGACAGCAGGATGACAGGAGGGCCAAGCATCACAAAGACCATAATGACTCATGTACTGTTTAAGTGTTTCTGTCGAAACAGTTTCGTATTGTTCCAGCTATACTGAGTCTATCATGTTCTGGTTTGAGTGCCATGTTGAAGTCCCCTCCCACTATGAGTGTTTGTGTCGAGCTGAATGGAGAGTGAGGAGAAGGAGGGGTCATCAATATTTGGTCAATATATATTACAGATGCACAAGTCTGTGTTACTGATTATTAGGTTAATTATTATGTACCTACCTTCTGAGTCTATAATAGTGTTTTTATGTGTGAAGTTTATGTTTTTATTGATCATGATAGCTACTCCTCTCGGTCTAGAGTTATAGTTCGCTGAGTATATGTGAGGGAATTGTGGTGACGTGAACTGGCAATCTGACTTAGACAAGCGAGTCTCTTGTAGTAAAACAATGTCTGCTTGGAGATTATTTAAGAGGACTTTTAGTCTTTTGTGTTTAGAGATTCAACGTAAATTCCAGGTGACAAGCCTGAGTGAAGTCATATTAACTTTATCTACCTATCTGGTGTAAGCTGTGTGTATTCTTTATGGGCAGGTGTGCGTCTGTGGGGGTTCCTGTACTTGCTGCAGAGTGAGGACCAAAATTCGTATAATTCCTACAAAATGAGGACCTTTTGACAAAGTGAGGACATTTCGGCTGGTCCTCACTTTTTTTCACCCCTTAATTGCGTTGTGACTTATTAAGAGAAGACAGATATGCATTTTAATGTTTAGTAGAGCCAGGGACTTACCTCTTTGTTCCGGTACAGCTGACCGTTTACATACAGTTTGTCAATGGCGATGACTGCCCAGGATCCACCATCAATAAACTTTTTCCTTAGTGGAAACAGCCTCCTGCATTGCTCCAGGATCTCCTTGGGAAACTGGTCTTTTACGCCGAAGTCTGTTCCTCGCAGCTCCCTGCCCCGGCTCTTTATTAACTCCTTTTGTTTAAAATGTTCAAATTTGGCCACAATCGGGTGCTGGTCATCCTGTCGTTTCCTTCCTAAACAATGCGCCCGGTGGGATGTTTTTGACTGTGTCTGCTGGGAGATTTAGTTTTTTTCTCAATAAAGTTTCTTACGTTGTTTCTGGATCCTCTTCAGCTTTTTTCTGGAATTTCAGAGAAAACCAGGTTATCCTTCATGCTACGGGCCTGAAGACCGATGAGTGTGTCCTTAATGTGTTAATTTTCTGTCGAAAGATGCTGCGTTTCCTCAGTGAGGGATTTTAACGATCCTTTAAGGGAGGCGTTTTCAAGGACACCTGTTGCTAACTGAACTCCAGAGATTCCCACAGCGACTGAAACTCTTTGTGCAAGATTTTCACCAATGAAAGTCGGGCATCAAAGCTGGATAATTTTGTATTCATAGAGGTAAGAATCTCCATAAATTCATAGTCTGGCAGTGAAGCGGCTCCGGGCGAATCCTCCGGTCGGCTTCTTTTGGAGGAGGGGGTTACAGGTGTTTTGGTTGTTTTCCCCATTACTAATTGGTGAAAACACTCTTCAATGTAATCCTCTAGATCCTCCAGTCTTCTCCTTTTTTTCATCTTCCAGTGTGAAAAAGAAGGAGGGTTGATGCTTTTTCCCATTTACTTTAAAATTTATTTGGCGGTATGTAGAACAGAGTCAAATGTTTGGTCTAATACGTGCCGCCATGTTTTGAGTTGCACAGGTCTCACGCAAGTCTTGCGATACTACAGCGTACTCTACTACAGCATACTCTACTACAGCATCAATCTTTTTGTTTGATTTTCAGGTTGACTATGCATGCGCAGTAACTTTTTTAAAGGGGGTTCATGTTGTCCAGACTCATCTTAACTCCCCCTTAGAATGTGTGGATCTGTCAGAAGATACAGTCTCTCAGATGGCTTTAATGAACCAAACATTTTTCCAGTCAGCTTACTGTTTTGTTGTACAATGAAGTAGAGTACCATTCACATCACTAACGCCGAACACCCTGGTATGTTGCACAAAGTCTTTGTGTTGTATTTTATTGTGTCTGCTGACTGCTGCTGGAGTGTGGGTATTGTAGGGTTTAGGTTGGAGAGATGAGGTGGCTTTCTACCAACAGTTAGCAGCACATAAAGCCTTTATCACACCTAAACTGCTGTGCCTCCTAAAGCCAGAGTGTGATAAGGACTGCCCATTCATCTGTAATGATGTGCAAGCAAGAACCAACTGGACAGTTGAGAAGGAAAAGCTAACCCGACAACTGGCCAGCAGGGTTTTTCTTTTCGACTCTACAGAAAGATATGTGAACATACTCTTATTTATTTTGTGTCGTCTGTTGGTTTTTTACAAGTGTTGCTTTACACTTCAAAGTACTGTAATTATCTGGGTATCTGGAGCCACTAATGGAAATGCTTGCCACCTCCCACTTTCAAGAGGCGTGACCAATGATCTTGATGATGTATGCAGAGTGAAATTGTGCTTGTTGTAGTTAGAAATCTAGGCTATCTAGTGTTTAATAGTGTCATAGGGCAGTCTGAACAAAAATTTGTATCATGGTATTTTTCAAAATTTCAAAAGGTTCACGGTATGCTGTATTGTTGCAGTAGTGAACAGGGTCACCATTCGCTGCCTCAGTTCCTTTTTTTTATAAATTGGACTTTCATTATACAGAAAATTCGGTCTCAAAATGCCCAGCACTAGTGTCTAACAAGTTTTGCCCAGGGAAAGCTGCTCTTTGGTGGCCCCCATGATGGATATATACAAAAGCTTCTAGATGTTGCTTCTCTGTCATCGCATTAACTGAGATTTGGAGATTCTGAAGTTGGCTAAAACAACCTCCTTACTAAATGTGTCACGTGACAGCTCAAGCACTCCAGATATATCGGCATATCAGATATCAGATATCGGCAAAAAGTCCAATATCATGCATCTTAGTCATGGTATGTGGAGCTTTTCCACAGTTCTACTTCTACTACAATTAGAGTGATTTGAGCCATGAATGATCGTAAAAAGAAATAGCCACTCTTCCTCTCTTCTCTTCCACTGAAATTACTTGGCCTTCTGGTAATCCCATCAATCACATCTGACATGCGAGTGAGATCCCCCTGTGGGGCACAACACGTGACAGATGCTGAACACACAGTAGGTCTTGTAATCAAGTTGTACTCTAATGGGAAACTTCTACTTCTACCAAAATCATTTCCTTGTGAGGTACTAGTACTTTTTCTCATCTGCGGTTTCAAGTACTCCACACACCCCTCTGCCATTGCCTTCTATAACCTTAAATTCACACACTGACTCAAACCTGCATCCTCTTTGTCTCTTTCAGGTGGGACTGGCTCACTGACTGCGGCTCAACAGAAGTCCTACAGAGAGAGACTGATGTGACCACACAGTCTACCTGAGAATGCTACCTGACCCTCTGCCTCACCATGTCGTCCTAGGAAAACTGTCCCTCCGCACACAACCTCCTTTTGCCTTTTTTATCCAGCATAACCCACCGAGTTTTTGATCCCTGTCAAACTCCAACCCTAGTCCTAGTGATACGACTAAAAGAGCCTTTATTTTGGACATGTTGTTTTTTCCTTTCATTGCTGCCAGCCACCAAGGCTATGGTGGGAAGCATCATTATACTTCTCAGCAGATTGCTAACCTCTCCCTGGTGTGGCTATTAGGACTAGCACTCCACCTGACTCTTTCCTCATGTCAACGGGTTGATCTAAAACACCCCATAGTGTCCACAGGCTACGGAAAGGTCCGTGGAATCAGGAAGGAGCTCAGTAATGAGATCCTGGGCCCAGTGGAGCAGTACTTAGGTGTACCATATGCCACCGCACCTATCGGCGAGCGCCGCTTCCAGCCCCCTGAAGCGCCGGGCTCATGGCAGGAGATTCGCAACACCACCCAGTTTGCACCTGTGTGTCCACAAAATGTGCACGGGGTTTTACCTGAGATCATGTTACCCGTGTGGTTTACAGACAACCTGGATGCAGCAGCGAACTATGTCCAAAACCAGAGCGAGGACTGCCTTTACCTAAACATATATGTACCTACTGAAGATGGTGAGTGAGACAAAACTCTAATTCTAGATTGATGAACTCAGACCTTGATCAGACATGAAATGAATTAGGGCTGCACAGGGTATTGAGCATTCATCATCACAAAAGATATATATATACATATTGCAAAGCCTGCTCAAACTGAGATGAGTAGATTCCACATGCTAATTTTGTTTAGCCAATAACTTACCATAATGGTAAACAGGTCCTTTTTAAAATTTATTAAAGTTATAGCATCGTGGCAACTTTGATTGCTGGAAATGGGCACTGTTTAATGTAACAGTACTGCAGCGGGTTAGAGGATTTCAGCTCAGGACGCAGTCATTAATGTGTTCACACATAAATCTGAAGATATCAGGCGACATCGGGCTTGTTCAGATATTTAATTAACACTGGCCACTTATGTTTGGATCGATCATTATGCATGTCTGAAAGGGGTCTTAGTCGTGAAATATTTGTCTCTACATCAAAGTGAGAGATCCTTCATGCAGAGACAAAGATTTACTTTTAAGATGATTTTGAACTTTCATAGCACTTCTGGGAATGGTGTCCTAATTCTGATTATATTCTTTGGAAGGAAAGGTCTTAACGTCAGATAACAGAAATTATTTATTGATGATCCAGTTTATATAAATATCACTTTGAGACATCTGCACTGCAGCATAGTCACACTTGCTATCCTCCCTATGCCAACAGTCCCTGAAACAATTAGATACCCTTTCCTTTTATTGCACATATTTATTTAATTATAACATTTGATCAAATATTTAAAATACTCCGGAGTATGTTCTCATTTGGTTTTGTACCAATTAGCCGCATTATGACATGCTGCATTTGAACACAACACTAATTTGTTTAAATCATCTATGAACATCACATCTCCGTCACTGTAATTGCATTAGCTTGCTAGCATTAACTTTCTGCATGAGTGATGAGGAGTAAGTCACGCGTGTTTTGAGTGACTGAACACAGAAGAAGCACTAATGTAGCAAATCAAACATTGATTTGATGACACAATTAACATTTTGTAATTCAAGCCAGGAGAAAAGTGAAATGTCTGATAATAATAATAATAATAATAATAATAATAATAATAATGATAATACAAATTTCTATAGTGCTTTTCCTGAGACTCAAAGATGCTTAAGTCCCTTAATATAGACACTGTATATTCACTTGTATTATAAACTCTTTTATTACTTTCTTATTTCTTCTGTTTTCTTCTCCTTCTTTGGAGGTTTAATTTGCTAAGATGTTCTGCTATTAGATCTGAGAAGATGCGTGCTTCTTAACTTTCCTTGAAAAATGTGTTAAGTGTAGCAAACATTCTTCACACTTGCACTGTAATCTGAATGTAATCAGTTGACAATATGAAAAAAAGAGCCAAAGAAACATTCATACCAGAACAAGCTGCCTTCACAAAAGGGGCATGGCGCCTCCTCATGAATATTCACTAACATGACTTCTTCACCTGGTGTTTATCATCTTGATTTAATAATAAGTAATTATACAGAATAATTTAATTTCCTGCATCCAAAAACCTCATCAGTCAACTTCATCAGACCCACATACAGTGCGATTTTATAAACACTGATATAGTCAGTAGTTGTCACCCCACATTATCGGTCGTGTTAGCTCGGTTACAGCTCCCCCCGTCATACATTACATTACTGATATTGATACATTGATACAGCCTGTCAACAGAAGTTTACGAATGGATAAACTGTTACCAGGAGGTTGTATTTGCAGCGTGAGAGTTTGCTTTGCACTACAAACAAAGAGGTGTAGTTACCTGTGACTTTAGTATTTAGAGAATGTGGTTTTAAAGTCAAGATACATGTGAGCTGATGTTGCATAGAGTCTGCAGAGTGGTTTCTCTGGCTCAGGTAGGGAAAACAAATGCTCTTGTCGCAGCTAGGATGGACTACATCCACGTTATGTTTGAAGATGTATACATTTTGCTTCAGATAAGCCGGTTGTCCACATTAATTTAGTCCCATGATTGCAGAAGTTTGTAAAGCGTTTTTGGCTCTGTTTTAGTTTGAAAACCCTTGCTATCTTGTATGCGGTCATTGGCAGAGAAAAAACTGGAAACCTCCAGCTTTGTCAAAATATAACTGATACAATGTATAGCCATAGTTAAAGTATAACTAAACCCCCAAACTACCTTTTTTCAGGCACAAACCAGTGTGCTGATCCAGGTGCAAATCTTTACAGTTTAGTGTAAAATATTGAAATTATATGTTGCTTGTCCACGCTTGTGTCACTGGTACCAGCTCTTGTCACCTTCCTGTCCGACCAGGGTGATGCTCTTTATCACAGTCTCCACCATATAAATAAAGACACTGTGTAAATGCTGGAGCTGCCGCTTCTCTGCTTTTCTCTTTCCACTGCTGGAGGCGCTGTGTAAGAGATAAAGAGGCTCGCCTCACTGAGCACCTTGTTAGACAGCTGCTACTCATATCTTCCTCTCCCTCACTCAGCTCTCAGCCCACTTCTTGGCATTTTTCAAAATCAGGCATTGGGTGGAGTTTGCCACAGAAGAGGAGGTTAAAGAACTAAACTGACTAAAGTCAAAAACGGAAGATAATGACCTTTTCATAGGTCTAATGTTTGCATTAATGAGCCAGAGTGTTGAAGCAGATGGACAAGCATAAAGCAGTAGTATATTTGGAGCAAGGCACTCACTATAAGCGACAGTGAGGGATTGTTAATAAAATCTTTTTTTTTTTTTTTTTAAAGTCTATTTTTAGTGGGTTCACCTGAGACCTCTCTATTCTCAGAGATTATTCAAGAAAACCTGTATATGTATTACTGCTGCTGCTCATGGATGGAGTTCAAATTGAGGATTAGTCCAGAGCAGTTCACCACATTATTGCATTTGAACACATAAGCCGAAACCATCCCCTACTTAACAAGATAGTGTCAGAGAAAGATTGAACAGAAAGATCGAAAGAGATGAATTGCCAGTGGAAAATATCAAGTATTACCTCAAGCCACATCAGAGGATAAAAATGTGAGTGTACATGCATTAAAGTGGTACCGCACTGTGTATGCCGCACACTGCACACGCCACATACGCACTGAGAGGATGATGTGGAGCCTCCGGTGTTATTCCCAGGAGGAGAGGTGTGCAAATGAGTGAGACAGGTTTTACATGTAGCCATGTCTGCTTGTCAGGATCTGTCACTTATTGTCAGGGGTCAGTGCTTACACAAGGCCGATGCAGTCTCCGAGGATGTCTTCTGCCTTGTTTGTCTGTGAAAGTGAGAGGAAAATAGAAACTGAGGCTAGAGAAGAGTAAAGTGGCCCTGAAATCAACCACTACATTTATTTTCATGGATAACTGTTGTCTCACTCCTTCAAATTGTTTACATGAAGGGTTGGGAAATATTTATGAATTCATGTTAGTGAACACTAGATGATGTAAAGCCCCAGAAATGTAGGTTAAAAATACGTAGGTGTGAATCTTGCAGAATCGCACGCTTCAATTTCAATTCCTTGGGTCACGATAAGATTTGTCGTAGCAATTTTCAATTTACAATATTTTTGGATGAAAAATTCAGTACATAGAACTGCTATTTTGAGAGGCTACTCTACTCTGAACAACACTCTCGTCATTTAATTAGAGTGTTTTGCAAGATTTGGTAGTTTCTCTAATTGGAAAAAGCCAACATAAACACAAGCAAATAAAAAAAGTAACCAACCTGAAAAATCAGCCACAAGGTAGGAGCCCAAATCACTTTTTTGGCGACTGAAATCCTGATTGCTTACACTAGTCCTTTACAGGTGTGCACAGTTTAATTATCAGCTGTGAATAAAAGTTATGTGTAAAACACTTCTCAGTTTCAGTTTCACCTCCCCGTCAGTCTCACAACAGAGATGCTTGTTCTTACTGTGGCACTGTTGTTGTTTCTTGTGAGCAGTGCTTTCTGAACCTAAGAAAACAACAGCAAACAGCAAGCTAAAAACTGCCTTTTTTTTTTCAAATGAAAATGTAGCAGCATGGATTTAGCCCTAGTCCTTCAGTGCAGCATTCATGTATTTATCATCTCTGGCACTGTATCTGCAGGGACCGCCACAACCGGACTAAAATATCTCAACAACTCTCGCGTAGGACGATTTGTATAATAAAAGAGGATTAATCTTTTGTGATCCCTTCACCTTCTCTCTACTGCCAGCAGATTTTTTTTTTTTTTAACTGAAATGTCTCCTCCACTGTCAGATGGATTGCCCTGGAATTTGGTGCTGCCATGCAGCCGTCCCCTAGTGATGTTCTAATTGTAGCTATACTGGCTCAACAATTCTCTTTGGACACCATGGACACTGTGAAAACTACAAAAAATAGAAACATGCAGTCGTTCATCTCTGTCGCTCAAGGTAAATGTCCACAGTTCGCTTGTTTTATAATCACAGAAATGTGTCTGAACATAAATATGTCTTATTGTCCGTCCAAGGCTCATTAATATAATTACATGACTTGCACAAGAGCAACAAATAGAAACTCACTGTGTGCACCTCTTGACTTACCTTCAGGACGTAACCGTGGTGCTTTCTCTGCCACCATGATGCTCTAACCCACAATGCTACCTGCTTATGACATCAGCATGACAGCATAATGAAACTTAAACTGTATAAAAATAAACTAAATTATACAATATTTGTAAAAAATTGATATATTCAAGATATGTATCATATTTTAACCACCTTTTTATAGTTGTACTTATATTTGTGACAAAACTATGTAAAATTAAACCCGTCTATTTAGACAGTTACACTTCTCTTAGCTCCAGCACAACAATAAATAAACAATAAAATGTCTGTGGTTTTCAGTTTAGAATTCTCCACAGCTGTATGCACATGGCGACAACCTGGTCCATCCTAAAGTATAATTAGGACTTTAAATCAAGGGTTAGATATGTTTTGTTGAAGTGTGGTGGTATGAGGTAATGACAGTTCACCCCCCTGCAAACTTACCCTCACTGAAAATGTGGCTGCCAATGGCTTCCACTGAGAAAATCAGTGGTTCTACACCAGAGCACAATCTTCCTTCTCCATTAGTAAGTTCAAATGTGATATTTTGTGACCTCAGTGTTTGAAATCTTTGATTGAAACACTTCATTCCAACATAAATGTTCCTTCCGGATACAGTGACACAACAGTGACACCCACGTTTACTTCCTGATTGCTTCTTATTGGCCACAGTCCAACTATTAGCTGTGAACAAAAAGCTTTATCTCATTATTTGACAGCCTTAATGGACTGGAAACTAGAGTTACACATTTTGTAAACTGCTCACTCACCACACCAACTTCCGCAAGAGAAAATCAGTGGTTTTATATTACAGCACATTGGAGTTGCTCATCCTCTTCTGCCTCCATTAGTCATTGTTTGAAATCCTTCATTTGAAATTATCTTGTGACATATACTTGCCAAAAAGATGCAGCAATAGACCAGGAGCACCTGGTATTTCTACTGTTGTGGGGACCTAAATCTGTTTACACAGTCACATTAAGGGGACCTGTCTTCCTTATGGAGACAAAATTCAAGTCCCCATAACATAAATTATGACATTTTAAGGTGAAGACGTGTTTTACAGAGGTTAGGGTCATGGATAGTGTTAGGGCATTAGTGGTTAAGGGTAGAGTACGTCTCCAGGAAATTAATGAAAGTCAATGAAATGTCCTCTGAAGTCATGGAAACTAGTGGGCAAATGTGTGTCATTATCTTATACAGCAGCATTAAAAAACCTGAACCATCTCTTTAAATCAATATTTTTTAAAGCACCAACTAGTGTAACTTGTACCAGTAAAGTGAGGCGTTTAGCCTGCGGTGGCTGTCGGTGCTTTGGCAGCAAAGAGCTTCATTCCCTCTCACAGTGAATGTTGGTGGGCCAGAACGAATTGGCAGGACAGATTCACACACAGCCAGAAACAGAATGTTTTGGTGCCAGGTATGACCTGCACAACTTGATTTTAGTACATCTAGATTACAAGATTTAATTTAATCGTCCTGTTCTACACACCCCAATTCAATGAAGTTCAGATGTTATGTAAAACATGAATAAAAAAACAAACACAATGATTTGTAAATCATTTTCAACCTTTATTCTATTGAATACACTTCAAATACAAGAAATTAAATGTTTTAGCTGATAAACGTTCCTTTTCACCCATTTTAAATTTGATGCAGCACATTCCAGTAATGTTCAGACAGAGGCAACAAAAGACTGGGAAAGTTGGGGAATACTCAGAGAACACCTGTTTGGTGTGTGTCTTGATTGGGTATAAAAGGAACATCATCTGAAAGGCTCAGTCATTCACAAGCAATTATGGGGTGAGGTTCACTACTTTGTGAACAACTGTGCGAGCAACAGTTTAAGAACATTTGTCAAAGTACAATTGCAAGGAATTTAGGGATTCCATCATCTACAGTCCATAGTATCAACAAAAGATTCAGAGAATCCAGAGAAATCTCTGCACAAAAGTGGCAAGGCCACAAACCAACACTGAATGCCTATGACCTTTGATCCCTCAGTTGGCACTGCACTCAAAACCAAAAATATTCTGGAGAGAATATTACCATGTGGGCTCAAGAAAACTTTGGAAAACCATTGTCAGTTAACACAGTTTGTCTCTACATCTACAAGTGCAAGTTAAAACTCTACCATGCAAAGTGAAAGACAAATATCAACAACAGCAAGAAACTCTGGCGGCTTCTCTGGACCTGAGCTCATCTGAGATGGAGTGACGCAAAGAGGAAAAGTGTGCTGTGGTCTGATAATTGTTTTTGAAAATCATGGACGTCGTGTCCTCCAGGCTAAAAAGGAAAAGGACCACCCAGATTGTTATCAGCTCAAAGTTCAATAGTCAGCATCTGTGATGGTATGGAGGTGCGTTAGTGCCCATAGCATGGGTAACTTACACATGTGTGAAGACACCATTAATGCTGGAAGGTACATACAGGTTTTGAGACAAAGCCAAGACACATTCTGCACGTGTTACAACTACTAGACTGACCTGCCTGCAGTCCAGAACTGTCTCCCATTGGAAATGTATGGTGCATTATGAAGCACAAAATAAGACAACAGAGACACTGGACTGTTGAGCAACTGAAGTCGTACATCAAGCAACAATGGGAAAGAATTCCACCTACAAAGCTTCAACAATTAGTCTCTCAGTTCCCAAACATTTACTGAGTGTTTTTAAAAGCAAAGGTGATGTAACACAGTGATAAACGTGACCCTGCTCCAGCTTTTTTGGAACGTGATGCAGGCATCAATTTCAAAAATGAGTGAATATCTGCAATAAATTTTATCCGTTTGAACATTATATATCTTGTCTTTGAAGTGTATGGAATTGCAAATCTTTTTATTCTCTTTGTAGTCACATTTTACACAACGTCAAAACTTTACTGGAATTTGGGGTTGTACTTTTAGCCCCCCCATTGTTTGCAGAAATACTTTCATATTCCATTGCCACTGGTGATTTAAACATAGATTTAAACCGTGTTTTTGTCCAGTGAGAGTGTGTTAAATCAGCTCTATTCGAAATCGGTGGCAAAGGCAAGACTTGCATGAACATGTTAATTTCTTTGTCGTCTTCTTGCTGTATAAATTTCTGTGTCATTGCTTGAGCAATGCTATGGCACACATTCATCTTGGCTTTTACAATTTGAGATCTCGATATTTTAATTTCATTATTCCCATTAGTTGAAAGATCACATAAAAGAGGCACCAAAGTCCAAGATACAAATTAGTGACTACATTTACGTCAAAAGTGTCACTGAGCTTAAAGGTTTATTGTTGTTTCCTTCTTCCCCTGACTCGTTTTTTTGCTTCCGGCACATTCATGATGTCACATTTCGTGATCAAAAACACCACTGGCAGTGGAAATTAGTTAAAGTTACTCATTCTTTTTCAGCAGGTTCAACCTGATTCACAAAATCCCCACTATACCTTCTAATTTTAGTGTGAAAGAGGTTTGGCTGTCTTTGTCACTGGACAAAAGCAAATTCACAGCTCTCTTTTCTTTCTGCATCTGTTCACCCTTCCTCTGCTGTCCTTTCTGAAACCATCCCTGCATCTCCTGCTCTCTTCTCCATCTTTATGCAGATGGCAGCAGAAGGGGTCACTGTTCTGAATGCAAATGCGCTCTTTCAACACACCCCTTCCAGGCCACTATATAGCCTGCTACTATTTAAACTCAAATGGAATACAAATAACTGAATAATGTAAATAACACAAATGTTTCAGCGGACTGAAGAGTGGACTTTATACTCTCCATTTATCTCTCTCTCCCTCCTTCTCCAGCGTTTGCATTAACTCTCCTGTGTGGCTGCGCTGCTTGGCAAGAGCACTGTCTCACTGCATTCCTATTTTCCCAAGACACTCCTCAGCCAAGAGCCTAAGATCCTTCATTTTTATTGCTGCTAGAGCAGCCATTTACTGGGCCTTTATTAAAAACCATATTTCAGGAGGCGAGGATGGAGCTGGAGGCTGCAGGCACAGTAAGGGGAGAGGAGATGGAGAGCAGAGGGAACGGACCGGAAGCTGGCGCCTGGATGCGGGTTGGGGGGGGGGGGGATGCTGTGTCTGACACCTTGTCAAGCAGACAGGCCACCACAGACGTGACATACTGCAGCTTCATCCCGTTTACTGCACTGGGGAAATGGAAAGGGAAGCGAGACAGCTTGCGCTCTGGCCACTGGTTCACTGAACCGAAAAGAAACGCTCTTGACTGAGAGATGGAGCTGCATTAGGTCAAACAGTACAGGGACGAGCCAAGCCTTATGCGCCTGTGTAGGCTGACACATTTCACTGATGAGTGGCTTCTATAGTGACAGAGCCTACTGGCAGGGTTCTCTGCTGTGCTGTTTGGAAGTTTTCTCTGGCGACATCTTATTATTTGCCTAAACTCACAGTTAAAAAGTCTTTTGACACGAATACGTGAAGTCTTAATCATGATGTGACCATGAACATTTGTTCTTTTACAATCAAATTAATAATTATACTTAATAATAAATTTATCAAATCAATAAAAAGTATGCTATATTTAGCCTGCAAAATAACTATAACGCTGTATATAAAATTACAAAATAATCACCAGAGGGCATTCCATTTGAATGAAAATGGTTTGCCACAGTGGATCACCTGCTTTTTCAGTGATCCACATATTTGATGTGGCAGAGAGAGATGTTTATACACTGGATGTCCTTCATGACGCATCCCTCCCATTTATCCAGGCTTCAGAATGGCACTGCGAGTACACAGGGTAGATTTGTCAAATACTTATCACAGGATGTAGATAGAAATGGACATAGTCTTCTGGTTTGTGATTTGAGTAAACATTTTCCTGAGGACTTGATGGTCTCCAATGCTCATCACAGGTCTTCTTTAATAGAACATTACATTTTACCTTTTGGACAATACCAGCTGTCAGTGACACTGGTGTCTACTCATATTTGCCGTGCTTTGTTGTCTGTTTTATCCTAAATATATTGCAAAATCAGCATCATGTGATAACAAAGAAGAGTTAAAACTAACTGAAACTGAGACCACTCAACTTTCCCATTGTCTTCCATTCAAACTGAGTTAGTTTTGCAACCAGCAGAGTTGCCCCCTGGTGGCTGTTGGATAAACTGTTATTTCCTGGGTGTTTGTATGTACAGTCGATTCTTTTATACGTTATATTATGTGGTTGCCTCAATTGTTGTTTCAAACACTATTTTCCTGATGATCAATTAACCTTTTTTATTTTTCTACTTTTGCTTCAAAACTACAATATACAGCTTCGTTTATGGTGAGGTGTCCATGTGAAGGCTGCATTCTGAAGGCCCATTACAAAGTATAAGTGTTTGTTTGAGCAGAGCTTACACTCACATATAGTTTGCCTCTTTATTGAACATTAGGAAATGAATCAAATCAGGGAGGTCTCCATTAAGCAGCAAGGTGTGGTTTTAGAGTGGTGCTAAGTAGTGGAGGAGTGCTGATAAGACGGAGGTATAATGTGCCTTTTTATCCATTACCGGTCTGTCTACCTGTCTTTTGTACTACTGTATCATGTCCCTTTATGACAAGAAGTGCTTTCTGGATCTGGCGCCTGCATAGTGCCACTCAGAGGATGCAGCAAATTCATTCAGCATTGATCCCCTCTCCATTTAGACAGCAGATAAACATTTAATATCAGGAAACCATATTCATATAGAGGGGTGAGTGAAACTGCAGTGCAGAGTGCGGGGACGCTCTCTTTCACCACGCGAAAGAAAAACATCTGCAAACATCTCTTCACTGTGACGTTTGCAGCAGATTGACAGAAACAGACATGTCAGCAGCACACTCACGTAGAGCATTCTTTAAGATGAGTGACTGTAACGAGAGCTGGGTGGGAACAAGGAGGAGAGCAGCAGATGAAAAGGACACTCTGAAGATGCTTCCTGTGGCATGCGGGTGTTCAAGATCGCCGGCATTCGCCAGTGCTGTAGCTAAATGCACCAGACTCCTCTGTTAAATATTGAGATCTTAGAAAGTTTAAGTTAAATGTTGTGTTTGATTTTTGTCTCGGACGCCGCGCTCATCCTCATCCATTTGTCCGCGTCCTAGTGGAAAAGCAAAAAAAAAAAACTGAGTAAAGTCAAGCCGTGCCGTACTGAGCTGCTGGAACTGTGTGGTAGAAAAGCGTCGTTAGATGAAGGTACTAGAAAGTAAGTGAGGGCCACACACTTGAATGATGACACCGAATCAAATTTTGTAAAGCTGCAGTGATTTTTGCTGTCATTGATATAATCCTGCCTCTGTTTGGTCTTCGTGGAATGAAACAGTGTCACATCCTTCACCTCAAAACAGGCTTTGTCAAGCAATACTATCAGACCTGACTGAGGAAGTGCTTGTGCATATACTAAGGTATATATAGAATATACTTCTTGTTTTCCGTCACACTCCAAACCTTTTGCAACCGTCTCGCATTACTAGCGCTAGTTAGTTGCCGATGCTTTTGTCAGATCACTTCCTCTGGGCAGGGCAGAAATGTCACCAGACGAAACAAGATGTAACCACCACTGAGAAACAGGGACAGAGAGATTTTGTTTCCGCTGTGCTTCATTTAGTTATTTGCTATATATCTTTCCTCGAACGTAATGTTAGTCATAAAGACTGCATCTGAAGACGACAGAGCTTATTGTGGACTGTAGACAATGTGGAGGCGGCTCACACAGAATACATCAGGAGGAGTGAGGTGGAGTGCGTCTCCAGTTTTAAACTTCTTGGAGTCCACATTACTGGTGACCTCACCTCATATGAGAAAGCAAAGAAACACCTGTGTCTCATATGGACATAAAAAGGGAGCTCAGCTTTCTTCCAGAACCCTGACAAACTTTTGCAGATGCACTAGTGAAAACATCCTGAGCAGCTGTATCACAGTGTGGCACAGCAGTGGCACTGGAGCACTGTTTCTGTACACGTGACACCTATTGCACGTCTGTCCGTCCCTCCTCTGTGGCTCTTTCTATGTTTTCCCTGTACAAGGGTTTTTTGTGTGGTTTTTCCTCACTCGATGTGAGGGTGTAAGGATGGATGGTGTCACTTGCTGTACAGACTGTAAAGCCCTTTGAGGCAAATTGTGTTTGTGATGTTCGGCTATATATGTAAAATTGACTTAAATTCAGTAAGCTGACAGGAAGGTTCTACAGCAGGTGGTGAAAACGGCCCAAAACATCATCGGTGCCCAGCTCCCCGCCATCGACGACGTAGCCAGGAAGCATAGTTGGAAAAAGGCTCTCAGTATCACAACAGACTCCTCATTTAAATCACAGACTGTTTACTTTGCTCTGCTCTGGCAGGAAATACAGGGTTCTCCTGCTCCTGAACCAGCAGGCTGAAGAACAGCCTCTTTCACACAGCTGTTAACCTGCTGAACTCTGGACTGTGAAGCATCACACACATCCTTACCATTGCCTTTTTGACTGGAAATTGTACAATAGACTCATACATATACATACACCACACACACACTACATACACACACATATTTAAAAGATAAAAACCTGTACATTGTGTAAGTATTATAGGTTATTTCTCACTGCTTGCACTTGCTGGACTGGATGCCAAACTCAATTTCACTGTCTAAGTACTCTTCTCTGTCAATGCCAATAAAGTTGAATCTGCAGCTGAAATACTAGGAGCAGCTGCCGCACATGCAGGAACATAGGCAGTGGTTTAATGAGCACAGGATTTGTAGTTAAGTCCAGTTTTTTAACAGTAATGACTTTTGTCTGTGTAGATTCTCATTCATCCAGGTCATGGTAGTCAAATGAGCTAAGTTGTAAGAAACTGGACTTCTTTTTGGAGCTTGAAGATGTTTCACCTTTCATCCAAAAGGCTTCTTCAGTTCTGGCCTTATGATGGGAAACCAGGAGCTATATCTCTGGATTACTGGAGGTGGAGCTGTAGACCACACCCCTCATTCCATGACAAAGGGTCACATGAGTCACCCGTCAAGGTGTGAATTGGAGTGAGAGTTGTTGTGGACACCTGATCCAGGGAATGACAACTGTTCTGATGGTGAAGAGCACTTAAACTTCCTGGGATGAGATCTCAAGGCAGAATGGTATGTAGTGCAAAACCCCTTCCTCTGTTCAAGGTTGGTTGTTCCAAATGGATATAGATGGCCTCCTTCACTCCTCTCTCAAACCACCTGTCCTCCTTGTCCAAGATGTGCACGTCCGTGTCTTTAAAGGAGTGTGAAACTAAACAACCACTTCGCAAACACGTGGCTCAACACAGGAGGGCAACCACATCAGGACAGGATTCAGCAGTACATCTGCATCTAAAGGAGAAGAGACACTCCTTTCCTCCTCCACCTCCAGTAATCCAGAGATATAGCTCCTGGTTTCCCATCATCAGGCCGGAACTGAAGAAGCCTTTTGGATGAAACGTGGGTGAAACGTCTTCAAGCTCCAAAAAGAAGTCCAGTTGCTTACAACTTAGCTCCTTTGACAGTTATGGCTTTTATTTAAAATCCCATTGGTTTTATTTTTTTTTAAAAAAACTTTGAGTGTGTGATTCATGCTTTTATTACAAATCATCTAGTTTACTGTAATGCACTGTATGTCCCTGGCATGCTTACAGGCAACCAAAGTGTGGAATTAACTACCCACTCATGTCAAACTGCTCCTCACCCTGGAAACGCTTAAATCTCATCTTAAAACTCACTTTTACTCCTTGGCTTTTAACCCAGCATGAGAATTATGTGGTCTCTATATGAATTTTAGTGTATTTTAGTGCAGCACTTTGGCAACCATGTACTAAATGTGCTGTATATATAAAGTAGATTGGATTGGAACTGTGAACATTCTGTTTTTTTCTTTCTAGTAGTAGAATCCACTTACAGTATTAATGAGTATTACTCATTAATACTCTGTCTTCAGTCATTGTCCAACTGTAAACAACTGTATTGCTTTACTAGCTCAACGTAGCTGTTGTTCTTCAGCCTGGCCTTCATCAGCCGTGATGTCAAAAACATCACTCTGTGTGCAGCAGTAGAATGTTTTCAGGTGCACAAGATCTAAACAATGTTATACTGAGAAACATAAAGAGAGTCGTGTGGCACTGAGAGGCTTAATCAGCATTGTGAGAACTCATTTCATCGGTCAATGGCTCAAGCATTCAATGGCTTGAATGTAACGGACCACTGACTATATGCAATTGATCTAAAATAAAGCAGCCCAGCTATTTCCAGCGAGCTGTCAGCCAACAACACAGAGATGTTCTACAGTTGGTGTGTTCAGAAGAGAATTTAGAAACAATTTACAGAATCTGGTGGAGGCTGTAGTAGCTGCAGTAGTGCTCTGCTGTTTCCCCCAACAAAGCAAGAATTTAAACACTTTCTTCATTTTAGGCCATACCCCAGGGCTACCGACTAAAATTACTACTGTAAAGACAATGTAAACATTTTCAGTCTATAGTGGAAGTGTTAATTCACTAACTTGACCTAAAGGTCCAAATGTCCCATTAGCAACAAGTGACCACCAGTGAGGAGCTAAAGTTAGAAGTGCATATAGTCAATTTCAAGCACTACAGTTTCACTTTAGCACTCCATAGCAGTAACAGTAGACCTGCTGTCCCTTTTCCTTGAGATTCATTCATAATGCTGCCTTTTATTGACTTTTGTTGTTCTTTTTCTTTTTTTTCCTGAAGACATCATGGGCCAGATAAAGCTGGTTCATAGGCTGGATCCGGCCCTGGAGCTAATTATGCTCTGACAGATACCTCCACTGACATAAAAAAAAGACACATTAATAAGATTTGTATCAGTTCAGACTTACAAAGGCTGACAGGCTAGTGCACCGGTTGGTCACTGTGATAAATGCCTGTTATTGGCTCTGCCCTATGGAGCATTTAACTGGTGTTACCATGAAAGGTTAATGTGGGGTTCCTCTTTGACCTTGGTGTGGGGAATCCTGTCACAAGCCTCTTGTAGGCAGTATAAATATCAAACAGGTTGAAAGGAAACGGCTACGGTTGTAGCCTAACTATTCCACAAGCACAAGTGGGAAATGTATTTATTGAATGAAGTGTATTTGATGCTGTTTCACTGGGTGGCAATTTTCCCCTTTCAATTTGTTTGTATTTGGCTTTTTTTCTGGCTGACCTGTTACATTAAAGGCTTAAACAACTGTCGCTGGCAGATCCATGTCAGTACGAAGATGCTTTTCATGCTGTTATTTTCTTCTGTGTACTGGCGTCCTCTATTATTTTCAGGTCAAAGCCCAGAGGTAGGACTGTGGTGCATGTGCAGACTCCCTATGCCACCTTAAGTCCAGTTGAATGCATACAGTAAATGCAGTGTAATTCTACTCCCAACCACAGTTTAGGAGAAATCTGATTTCAGTCAGACTAACATGTTCACATGTATTTTATTTCATTGGTTTTAGTTGTAGACTACCACATTAATTTGTTTTTTAGTAACGCCTGAATACGGACGGTGTTGGTGCTTCTGCTTCAGGACTGCACGACTGTCTTGAGGTGGAGCAGGATACAAAGTATCTTGGCATTCCTTGGCTTTTTTTTCCTTGACCAAAAAGAGTGATGGCTTGATTCTGCTCATTGATTTTTCTTTACAAAGCAGCAGCGTGTCAGGACTGATTGGAAGAAGGGTTGAGGAGAAGTGGCCTCTGGGGTTATTTACGAGGCAGTCCGTGACTAGACCCTAAGCAGTTGAAACAGATGAGTTTGGGAGGGTTATCTTTCCATGAAACAGTGTGCTATCCTTGTAAACATTTTGTCTTTAGCCACACAGTCACACAAATGCAACCATCCAATCACATGTAATGGTTTTGCTGTTTTTTCTCTTGTAATATTTTTTCTTGTTTTGTTTTTTTGTACAAATGCATTTTCTTAAAATTAAAATGTCTCTTTTGTGTCCCCCTTTTTTTTCTGAACTTTAGGTCCACTGACGAAAAAACCCGATGAGTCCACAATGAACAGACCAAGGGATGAAGGTATTTTAGTTGCATGTTTGTTTTTTTTTTAGTTGTTTTTTTTTGTTTTCATTCATGATCCACTTTTCGAAATCCATGGTCATCTTAGATTCAACCCTCTGTGTGTGAAGAACACTGTTGTCCATAATTATAAAATAAATCACAAAAATGACCTTAATCTTTTTCTTTTCTCTTTTTTTAAAAAAAAAAAGTATGACCTTTTCAGGTCCACTTCAGTCAAATTAATCCACAATTGATGGAGCCAAAATCTACCAAGACATTTTTCTGTATGCATGCATAATCTGACTTATAAGTGTATATTATGTATTCATATAGCACATTTCATTTCCAGTTTCATGTGTGTTTACCTATTATGTTATTTGGGCATATCAAACCCCCTCCCTTGCACCCCTAATTGCTGTGGTTTGAAAGAGAAACAGATGTACTAACTAATCCAGTTGTGTGGTTTTGCTAAAAACAGGAGGATTTGCTGTGGATTGTCAGAGGAGAGGAGCAGAATGATAGAACTGAGATGAAAGAAAAAGAAAAAAAATGAGCATGGCAGGAAAAGGAGAAGTCAACGAGGGAGAGAAAAGGAGAAACTCGTGATAATGACGGCATGTGCACGATGAGCTTTTCAGAGTATAAGAAATGTGGAGCATAAAAGGGAGAGAGGTACAGCATGACATTTAATGGATCTGGACAGAATCGGGGGCTCAGGTTGAACTGATCCCTCTTTTAATTGCTCATCTTTTGATTGGAAGAATACTGGAATTAGCATCTTCATTTTAAAAAGAGCTATTTGCAACCACTTGCATTGCTTGGGTGTGGGGTTTGGGTGCAAAAGAAATACCCAAGTGCTGAGTCAGGCTAAAGCCTTTAACAGCCAAATCAATTGAGATTTCCATAAGAGAATGACCCGAGAGAGGACCACAGGAATGGATAAGCAGAAAGTAGGCAGAATCTATTGGGAGATAAGATGTTACACTGAGGGAGGTATTGAGGAGGATAGCACCAGGTTAGCTCAAAAGGATTGAAGCATAGGTCTGCTACACTTAGCTGAGGTGCTGTGCTAACGGGCTAAGCTAACATGGTGCTGATGCTACGTTAGCTTAGCTTGTCAATCTGGACATCTATGCGGCGCAGAGTGGGTCTATAGTCAGCAGTGCAAAATACACTCATTTCCTTTGCTATTCTGCGGTCTTTTCCTACAGTTCCTCATCTAACCGGCCTGTCTCCTTAAAGGGACACACCTGACCCATAACACCCTCCTAATGTTTGGTAATTAGGAAGAGGCAACCGGTACAGGCATCATCCACAAGAATCCCGGCTCACTTTTTGAAGCTTGGAGACTCAAGATTTCACTGGTGCCAATTTGAGCATTTGCAACTGGAAATTCACAGATATTACCCTCAACTAGGGATGGGCCTGTGTATTCCATTAATAGATTACTCACTTTTAAAAAGTAAAACAGGTACTGTGACTATTCTGTATATATATATACGTATAAAAAAGATAAAACCTTTTTTTTCTCCTTTTTTTGTCCAGTAATTGCTTTTATTAAAGCAAAAAGTTCTACTTCAATGACTACCTAATTTTTGGCACATCTGTCATCATAAGGGGGCAGCAGCAGCGAGCATTTAGCATTTAGCATTTTCATTTCAGTTTGGAATATTCCAAGATTCAATGAATAATGTATATTTTTATTACAGTCGGACAAAGTCTGTGTCGTACCCGTGTGTGACAGACAGGCAGCAGCAGTGTGTCCAACTCCGTAAGAAAAGTAGCTATTGGCTCTCCTAAAAGTTGTTAGAAAATGCTAAATGATGTCACCTAATTAGAATAATAATTTGCAATGTGTACTGCAATATACGCTGTAGGAGAGAGGAATAATATTGTGGGACAGACAATGAAAAAATATGTTTAGAACTACAAATGAACTTTCTTCTGTCACTTTTTTTTTTTTTTTTTAAATGTCACAACCTCCGCTTTTATCTGGGCTTAGAACCAGCAAAAGTGAACCAAAAGAGACTCTACAATAAGACAAAATAAAGTGTGAAAATGGAAAAAAAAATGTCAATGTGAGAAAATGATGATAATTCGTATGGCCCTAATTAATTATTTTTAGATATATTTTAGATAGCAGACTGACACACACACACACAGATCTCTACTCATGTGAATCATGAAAATTTGTCACAGTCAAATGGCAAAAATTACCGGTGGCAGAACAATTAATGTCAGCGATAATCAGTCTTATGGGATTTCAAACATTTTGCTCCAGGGCCCATATAGTACCGGGTTTCGGTGCCCGTCCCTAGCTCTGCGTTGTTTTTGCAACCAGTGCCGTTGCCCTCTGGTGGCTGTTCATTATATTGTTACTTAAGGTTTGGCCTCATCTGGCAAACCAGAAGATTACATCCACTTTGTACATATTGTCTGTAGTAATAAGTCTGTGGGGTTGGAGCATATCAAATATACATGCATACATAGCTGTAACTATGTGTCATTATGTTTTTATTTTATGTAGTTGACTACCAAAACACGTATTAGTTGCAACCCTAGTCATATTAATTAAATAATTGGAAAAATAATACCTCAGCCAAAAAATTTGTAGTTAGAATGATCATAAAATCAATTGTTAGATTTGTCAAATAATTGTAACCGTAATTGTTAAATTAATCACTGAGGAAAGCTAAGGCTGGGAAATATGGGGGGAAAAAATCTTACCTCACAATATAAATCAAATCAATATTTCTGTCAAGCTTAAACGTAAAGCTACAAGATATATGTGAATATAAAGCTGCACACAGGTTGTTTCTCTGGGCCCATGAAAAGTTTTCTTTTGAGATGTTTGTGCTTCTCAAAGGAGAGTGACAGTACACTGTAAATACATACTGTTAGTAATTTATATGCTTAAAATACAATTATTACCTTTCATTTCAGATAAAATAGATAAAATAGTGACTTTTTAAAATATAATTTGTTGGGTCCATGTATTGTTAATTAAAATATATAATATTTCATAATATTTAGTGTTTTATATATAATATAATATAATATAATATAATATAATATAATATAATATAATATAATATAATATAATATAATATAATATAATATCAATGCATTGCCCTTTTAAACCAAGAAAAGTCATCTTGTCACAATGTGACGATATCCACAATTAAGAGCAGTATCTTGTCTTATCTCACAGTATAGATATAACATTGATATATTGCCTAGCCCTAGGGACAGCCATAGTGTTGTGAATAATGTGCCAGTGTTTTGGTGGCAGGCGGGAGTCACAGTGAGCTCCTTGTTGGTAATAGAGGAAGTGGATGTGAGTGCAACAGTTGAACCCTGTGACCCTGCAGCCCCCTCATCAACCCCTCTGCTCCTGCTGAGCTACTTTCAACACACAAATATGTTTTTTATTGTTAAATATATGAATTTATTTGAGCAGGGCTTGTACCTACATTGTAACGGGTTGTGCACAAAATGTGAAGCCTTTTGGTGAGATGTCTGTGACATTGGGACAAAACATATTGGGTGTATTTACTTTCCCATTAGATCGACAGCAACACGAAAACACTAGCTTCTTGATGATTTGGCAGTCCTATCTGACCAGGGCTCCACAGTGCGAGGGTTTTACTATTAATTGTATATTACTATACTATACTATACTATACTATACTATACTATATTATACTCAACTATATTAATTATTGAGGGACATTACCCTTTATCAAGTGAAGCACAATGAAATGGGGTCTTTGTATCAGTTGTTGGCTATCAAAATAGTAATGTTATATTAATGACTTTACTTAAGAAAGTTCCTTGGGGCACCACCCTTTGAAAGAAGGGAAAAAATGAGATTCAATCTCACGAATTTAGCTGATTATCAATTTGGATTATGATTAATAATTAATAATTTATAAATTACAATGCCACATCAATAGTTAACTTAAAGAGGACATTCAGTGGAAAATCAAATTTCTGATGTTTTTTTGGTGTGTCCCTGTGTCACTCCTATATCTAAACATCACTAAAGTGTCAGAATAAACATTTCAGCCACTTTTGAGAAAAAAAGGGCTTCTCTGTTTATCTGTGCTCGAGCAAGCGGTTTTGAAAAGTCGAGCTTAGTTAGCACATTTGCCGTGCAACAAACCCTCCCCCAACAGCTACTCCTGGTCATGGGCGTGAACATTCAACCTGAAGAAGAAGAAGAAGCTGAATTACTTCCACCACATCTATTGTATCTGTTGAGAGCAACATGTCTCAGAAGAAAGGTTCATTTCATTGTTGCTCTGTTGCTGGTTGTCAAAAACAACACCACCTCCATAGACTCCCTTCTAATGAGGAAAAAAGAGCAGAGTGGATATCTTTCATTTGTGATAGTAATATCCCTGCTAAGCTTCCTGAAATGCTGTTTGAAGCACTGCGCAGCAGTTAGTCTGCTCGTAACTGGCCAATCACAAGTGAGTGGAAATGCGCTTGGTAGCTGGCCAATCGCAAGAGACTCAGTGTTCTGGGGGGGGCGGGCATTAGCTCCGAAACAGAATGCCTGTTCAGAGGCTGTCAGAGAGCAGCAATAAACTGGCTTAATCTGAAGAAACTATGAGGTTTTGGCCATAAATATATTTAGTTTATCTAAGTAGACATCAGTAATCTAGAGGATTTGATTTCTACTTTGAAGAGGTTGGCAGCATTCACACTTGTACAACATTAATCAGACCAAATTGTATATTTTAGAAACATTTGTTACAAAAAAAAAAGAATCAAAGATTGAAACAACTAAATGTAACTATACCATACAGTGTGTGTGTGTCTGTGTGAATACAGATTAAATGGCCGAGTCAGGTAGAGGTAGACTACATATCAAGATGGCGGTTGACAAAGAAACTCAACAAGATGGTGGAGTCAAAGATTCTTGACCGCATGGCTGCTGTGTTTCTTTAAGGCTACTCTTGATGGATGAGGTGCCAGGTTAGATGAGAGGTTTGTAACATGCACATCTAGAAATAAAAACTAGGGAGCATGGACATCACTAACATCATATCAACCTAAATCTAGATATAACAACACATATGCACAGTTATGTTACCAAATTCCTTAAAGATGCAAAAAGTGTCCTTTTGAGATGCTGTCTGTTGGTCCAGATCTGTGTTTCTGGTGTCTGTTGCTCAGGTTCCTCCTCACAAAGTTAGCAGTTGGAGCTGCTTGGTTGATCCTTAGGCAGGCTCTTGTGTCACTGCCACTGATGAGAGGAGAACGGGGGGGAAAACCTGGCTTTTGTATTGTTGGGGACGCATGTGGTCACATGTCACAAAGTGACCCGAGACTGAGTTTTATGGCCCTCTTTGTCTTTGAGCAAAGAACCATGTGGTCTCATCCATTCATCTGAACAAGCTGATCCCCAACATAATGTAATACATTACAAAATTCATTTGAGGGCATGCATTCAGTGTTCTGCAGTGGACTACAGTTAAAAAGTAAAAGTAAAAAACACATTATTCAAATGATTAGGTACATTTCATTGTGCCCCTACATGTTTCCAATTAGGAGCACATGTGCTCCTTGGGAAAAAAAGGCATCTAGCCCTGCTGTCTGATATTGAAAATGATATTTCTTTAAAAACGGACACAGCAATGGCAATGGAAAGAGTGTTTATATTGCCTCTCTCTGTTATTCTTTCAAAAATCAACAAATCAGCCTGAGAAAGAAATGGCTTAACTCTTTTTTAGAAGCCATTAAAAAACAGGAGAATCTTACACTAGCATTTGTCTTGTTTTTCATGTCATCAATTTGTTTATTTAGTTTCAAACAAATGCCTATATATATATATATATATATATATATGTTCTCTCTAAGATAAAAACTACCCTTTGTATGTGTGTATTTTAGAGAGAATATAGGCATAATTTTAAAAAATAAAATTTACACAGTTGTTCTTTTTAAGATCAAGTTGTTCTTTTTAAGATCTGGTAAAAGCCAAAGAAAACACTCAAACATCATCACAATGACATGCATACAATTTTTAATTTCCGTTATATTATTTATTTAGAAAGAGACAAGGCATAATAAAACATTAACCGTGAACATGTTTTTAGTAAGACTGCTATTTTCCAACTGAAATTCCTCGGCCAGCAATGTACAGGATGTTTTCTCCTTTTACACTTCTCCGACTCGTGTTTTCATTAACTAATGCATTAGAGATAAACTTTTTATCTTTTATTCCATTATAATTGGATTTTTTTTATTTTCCATTTAGAGTTTTTTTTTTTTGTCATACCTCCTACCACTGTGTTAGATTCAGTTAATATTAATAGCTTTTAATTTTCCCAGTGTTCCTATGGCTCTGAAATAGTGAGAAAATATTATTAAGTTACATTTCAGCTTGTTGTGAAGTCAGATATGATAAAGGAATGAGTTTAGTTTCATTGTTGTGCACTTCATGAGGTCAAAAACCTCAATGTGCTGTAACATTCACAGTGTGGTTGCATTTTGAGCTGGAGAGTTTATTGTTTATGTTTATTATCAGTGGTAAAAGGACTTAAATGCAATTAGTTTGTCATGAACAAAAACCCCAAAGAAGCCACAAACAATTCATAATTTATCAAAAATATTGGGAGCTGTCCAGTCCAATAGTAGACATTTTACTGTTTAACTTCATGTAACAGCCTTTTAGAAAAAACAAACATAATGTCATTGGAGAAATAGAGTAGATTTTCCTCTCATGGCTAATATAGCAGAGGCTTGAAGACTGGAAGGAAGGGGATTTCCCTCCAAAACATATAATAATATAAAAAAAGAAACTACATCCTACAAAGAAACTACAAGATAAATATGAAATAGTTAAAAGTGGCATTTTTATATGCAGTTGAAACTTTCAGGATGTTTTCTAAAAGAAATAAATACAAAGAGAACCATAAGTGCTTCAAAATAAAGTGTTGAGTTGTGTGTGGAGTCGGCAGGGAGTTTTATAAAGTAGCAGAATTAATAGCATATTTGTTGTGCAAATGCAAACGTGAACGTATGAGAGACAGACTGAAGTGGATTAGATGAGTGGAGTGAGTGATGCAGCATTTTCATGTGATTTATAAATGTCGCTGACAGTGACGGCTTGCTGCTCGGCACTGATTTTACGAGGTCGTTTAATGGATGGTCAATTCAGTCACAAAGGAGCGTTCATACCCCCCCCAAAAAAAAAAAAAAATTAAAAAAAAAAAAATTGAAATTGAAATTAAACTGTGAAATATTTGTTCTGAAAATGTAAAAAAAAAAAAGTGAAAATACTTCACAGGAATAATTTAACCTTGCAATGTGATGTTTGAATATAAGTTGAATACTGAGCTAATAATGTGTGTTTTGTTAAGGGATGCACAATAATTACCTGATATATTATTGTTAAATTATGGAAGAAGTACCCAATTAATTATTGATTGCAATAATTACATTTAACCTGATAGCGCCAGTATGGTGGCACTGCACTGTGGCCAAACAACAGGAAACCAGCCTTATTGTTAAGAAACATTGTAACTGCCTAGAAATATGGTCACATTTAGCTGAAACACAAATACTAGGCTTAAAATTAAAGTTCTAAAATATAATTCTTTCGATTCCATGTATTGTTTAAATTAATATGCATATGTAATATGCCATTTACAATATTTCCTGTATTTTACAAATGTATTCAATATAATAAATATGATTATCAATGTATCAGCCTTAAAAAAACAGGAAAAGTCACAGATATCTTATAACAATTTCATGATATCCAAAATCTAGGAAGATCCCATGCCATGTCATAAATATAGGAATAATATTGATATTGTAGGGTGTTGGGGGGGCAGGTGGGCGGAGCTTCCATGCACTTTGTTAAGCCTTAAAATGTGTTCTAAATGAACTTAATGTGATATGGTTGTGCAGGCATGGTGCAGTAATCATTGTTGTACTTTTGTTGTAGCGTGTATAGCACCACACTGTTCATGCAGTTCATGAACCTCTGGGTTTTTGATTGAATGTGTCTGGCTCAATTCGGTGAGTATCAAAAATAAAGGGCATTTCCTTTTCAAATTAAGTTTCCTCTACTTGTTACTTCCCTGTGCAACTCAAGCTCACCACAATATATTTCTCAGCCCTATGTGTGTGTTACTCTGAATGTTCACGAAAATAAATGGAAGACGGAAAAATGCAAAAAGTACACAAAAAACAAAATATAAATTAAAAAATTATGTTACGTGTTTCCCAATCTGTCTATATGGGGACTTTTTAAAGATGGGAAACTATTCTAACTAATTTAAATTTAATTAAAAAACAATATATAAACAATATAATCAATGTATAGTATACTGTATGTATTAAAAGGAGCAGGAAGAAATGTTCACAGATTACTTCCTACCCAGTTTTCCACGTACATGAATGAACCAGTATGAATGTTACTGCTATATACTACCCAATGGATTATAAATGAAAATAATTCATAAATCATTTTTTAAATATACAATTAGATGTAGAAACATGAGCAAACAATTAAAACATATCACTTTAGAAAAGTTATCTTTTATAGGTTTTATTTAGTGATTAATATCTGTACTATTTTTTTTTTAGTTCCATCTTGAAACAGTTCCACAAATTAACAGATTATAATGCAGATTAATATGCACATACTTTCTATAGCAATGTTATTACATTAAAAAGCGTAATGTTTTACTGATATGGTTTGCATCTTTGTCCATGCAACTGAAAGTAGGAATTTAACAGTGAACAAAAATATAGGTTGAAGCTTAAAAACAAATAAGTGTCGCGCTGTCTCCCTCTCTGAGGATTAAATTGATGTCAGTGCTCCTGCTGCTGCTGCTCCTGCTGCTGCTGCTGCTGCTGCTGGCCTGCTGATGTCACTCCTCTCTGTACTGTCCTGGTCATGCCGGGGATAATTGAACTTGTTTACATATCCTTTGGGAAATCAGTTCCAGGTTCAGAGCGCAAGCAGGGAAGAGGAGAAAATAAGGAGCACCAGGGTGTGTGACTAAAAATGTATATTTTTAGCCAGTCAGCTTGTGTCGTCTGTGTGATCCTGCATGTGTGAAGCCATATGTGCCATTTCACTTTGTCACTTGTGTGTGTGCGGGCTCGTGTATGTTAGTGACGCACCCGAGTGCATGTGCAACCTGAGATTCAGGTGGTGATGCGGGCGGGTTTGCAAATACGTGAGTGGAATTAGTTACCACGGCAACAGGCACTCAGCGAGCCAGTGCAACGGAATGGCTGGTGCAGTTCTATTAGCGAGAGGCAGTTTCCATAGCGACTCGACATCGCAGCTGCCTGTGCAAGAGTTTGTGTGCGGTGTGTGAATCCTGTGTGAATTCAGTGTTCATTAGCGTCCTTCACGATATACGGCACAGTTTCATGTTTTGGTTTTGATTTTGTACTCGGTCTAAACTTCCAGTCAGATCACAGATCTGTCTCCTCATCTTTGAGTGCTGAAGCTCACTGGGGGGAAACAAAATGTCATGGCTGTTACCTATGTTTCCACTTGACCTGTCTTTGACAGAAAATGACCCACTGGCCCCGCACATCACCGATGCTCGGCCTAATTCGCCTGCACCGGCAGGTTCCTCGTCCTTACCACACTCAGACCATACCACAGGAGCTGCAAGGGGGGGGTTTCAGAGAAAGACGCACACTCTCACATTCACACATATACGCTTATGCTGGCAGAGTGAACCATAGCAACATGCTGATGGGCATACAGATTCCAATGAGAGGAGAGGGCTGCACCATTTCCTCTACACATGGAGGGGCATAACAGATCTGGAAGGTACCATCACTGTACACAAGAGGAAGAAAGATACAGACATCACAGACTAAAATATAGAGGATAAACCCTGTGGGGCAGACATGAAATACAGAATTTGCTGCCAACTTTGTGCCATAATTTTCTAGTGACTCACTGCCTGTAAAATGTTACAAAATCCTCTATACAGTGGTTTTTATATACACTTACTGTCCAGTAGAGCTATAGGATTTGGGTAAAATAGCTGATTGCTTTTTGTTCTGACATACATTTATGGCTATCAAACTTCGGTTCCTTTGTAGTATCCACTGAGCTTCCTCTGTATCACCATATTTTGACGTTTGATATCAAATTTTGGTATCTAAGGAGTTATCTCATCAGCGTCAGGGGGCCAAAAAGCAGGCAGCATGCTGTTTGATTGACATCCAACGCAGCTCCTGACTGTCTGTTAAAAAATGTCATGGAGCAGAAAAACAAAATGAAAGTATTTTACTGTGATGTGTACAGGTTTTTTTTTTTATTATTATTATTTTAACAGACATAAGATATACATTTAGTATATGAAAACTATTATACAGGAATCAGTAAGCCCAGATATTGTTATCAATACAGTATTGAATCAATAAACAGGCCTACATACACTGATTTCAGATGCTGATTTCATTCATGAAATAACATTTTGAAAAAGTGACGCCTCACTTAAATATTCACAGTGTCACAGCTTTACCACATATAACAAAATATGAAATACAATGCTCTAAAGCGAGGATGAAAAATTAAATATATGAATTGTTTCCAAAATGTTCGGTCATAGAGGAACAAAGAAACCAGGACAGACTTTTCATTTTATAAAAAAGGCACCATCAAAACAATTAATTTAGTAATCCATTCATAGTTGCAGTCCCAGTATGAATTTCTTTTTAAAATTGATATAGCACATTCAACAATAGAGTAATTAAATTGCAGCCTTTTTTTGTGTTTTTTTGTGTTTAAATTACCATGTTGGTTTGGAGGAGGCTTTATTGTTCAGCCCTACTGACCACTTTATTGGGTACACCTATTCGACTGTTTGATAACACAAATCACATGGCAGCGGCTCAGTCCACTGAGACATGTAGACATGGTCAGGACCACCTGCAGAAGTTCAAACCGAGCAGCATGAATGAGAAAGTCTTGGTAATTAAAGTGATTTTAAATATGCCACGGGTGTTGGTGCCAGATGGGCCGGCCTGATAATCTCAGAACCAGCTGACCTACTGAGATTTTTTGCACACCGCCATTTCTAGGGTTTGTTCCCCGAGTCAAAATGTCTTGCTGGTGCCAGACTGTAACTCTAACTTGCAACAGTAACTCAAATAACCACTCGACTATTTGACTAAGTTATGCATAAGGCCATGTCTGAATGTACAAGTTTTGAGGCAGATGAAGCAGATGAGTGGGTGGCACTTTATTAGGTGTCCTGTCCAGCTAATTAAGTAGCCAGTTAGTCTAAATTTTCAGTAGTGCTTTCAAATTAAACTGTATGGTCTCCCTGTTGCTTCTGGACGGTTGAGATTAACAGGTATTTGACTGTGTGGTGCAAAACATTTGATCAAACAGTGAATAAACATGAAAATTAAAATAAAAAAAAATAAATAAAATAAGGTAAGTGACCGCCTCTGTTTTTGCTGTGCAGATATTCGGGATCGTCGTAAGAAGCCGGTCATGCTGTTCATCCATGGAGGCTCATACATGGAAGGCTCAGGGAACATGTTTGACGGCAGCGTCCTCGCTGCCTACGGAAACGTCATCGTCGTCACCATGAACTATCGGCTCGGTGTGCTCGGTAGGTTTTTAATGCACGTGTGTGTCGTGTGTCCGCCCACCTTGACTTCAGTCTGTGTGAAATGTGTGCGGTGAAGTTGGCACTCGATCAAAGGTGAGGTGATTTATGTTGACTTTGAAGCTGTAAATCTCAGAAGCATGTTGCCGTATATACAGGTCTGCCATTGTCTTACTCTGAAGTGCCTTTGCAAGATGTTGCAAGTGTTACATTTCCTAGTTATCATTCGTGTATGGCCATTTTTTTTAGCCATTTTGATCCGTAGCTCTATACTATATTTACATAGCTTTATGTTCATCTTAATCATGGGATCTGAGATAAATAAAAATAAATAAATAAATCTATAGCATCACAGGAGGCTTTGAACATCACTTCACCCTTTCACACTGATCCAGTTCCTGAGCTAAATTTTGAACCTGGTTCCTGGGAGTTTTTTTTTCTCCTTCATCATATCCATAGGTTTGCCTGTAAATTGCAATCTAATTACACATGTTCTGAGTTCATCCTCCCATTTAAGAAACAGTCCAACGCTATTTTATCACAACTGGGTTTGTTTGTAAATTCCTGCCATCTTTGATTAATTATGACCTAGAACAATGAATTAGAATTAGTTATTTTTGCACACACACACCAATTTGTGATAGAGAATTTGACCTCTGCATTTAAACCATCCTTTTTTTACACACCAGTAGTAAACACACACAAGTCATGTGCAGGAGCAGTGGGCAGCACTTTTCTGCACCCAGGGAGCAATGGGGGATTGGGAACTTTGCCCAGGGCCATACTGGGATTTGACCCACTGGTTACAAGCCCAATTCCTCTCCTCTTTTCCATAAGATGATATACATGAGGACAATTGCAAATGCTAAAAAGCAATATGGAAAAAAATCTGTCTCACCAGGTTTGGATTTTTTAATTATAGCACTGATTATTTAGGGTGCAAGCACTGGAAGGTGTTCATCATAATTATTCTGAAAAAGTTGTCTGCACCTTAAACATGCTAAAAACTAAAAAAAACTATGCACCAAACTTTGCACACATGTCAGATCTAGCAAAAATAGAAATAAAAAAGATAAAAAGCTTTTGTTATCCAGATTGCATGTATCAGAAAATGTCTCACTCTCTGGAATGATAGACATTTTAAAACAGAAGCGTTGCACATTTCAACTACATGCTTAAAATTGATAACTCGTTTCTTTATTTTCCTAATTACATATCTGGTGACCAAGAGCAAGGAAATGGCTTCTGGCCAACATTCAGCCAAACCACTGGTCATTTGATGCTGATGTTAATGTCAGATAAAACAGAAATATTGCTTCATTGAATATAATATTGGAATGCTGATCTCATAAGTCAGAATTCAGGGATTATGTTGTTTTTAACATGGAAAAATGAAAGTGAAAATGAGATACCGAAAAACTAAAAAACTGGTGAATTTGCCAAAAAAAAAAATAAATACTAAGAATATTATGAAGTTAATTTTCGCAAGGATGGAAATATTATTATTGTTATTATAGTCAATCCACATTGTATTATTTTACTAATTTAAAACTTGAAACTTTAATTGTTTTTAAATTAAGAAATTGGAGTGAAAATGTGCACTTTCAGAAGATGAAAATTAAAAAAAAAAAGAAAAAAAAGAAAAAGATCTTTATTTTCATAACATCCAAAAGTCAGGTGGAGGGTTGATCAGAGTCGCTGCGACTGAGCGTGCCACCACACAATGGACCTAACCTGGCCAAATGAACATTAGTACATTTGGCCAGGTTAGGTCCACAACAGTGATACTCACTACCAGTGCTAACCACTACCCCCACCAATTTAATGTGAAAGATTTATTGCACTGCACTAGATATAGTATTCCTTATCTAATGACATGAGGTCACAGAGGTTACACCTCATGCCACTGCACTACACCATATCTCCAGTTTGGGACGTTCAGTATTTCTACAAGAATCATTTGTACATGCAGTTCCCTAGTTATTTCAGTTTTCATGCACGTTGAGGTGTAGTTTATCTTGTGTTTTCATCCCTTCCACTGAAGCTGCTCACACATCAATCACTGTTCACTGAGCGTTATTTGAATTGATTGTGTTCACTCAGCCAGAAAATTCTGTTGGTTTGTTCTTTATTTAAATGAACTAATTGTTCTCTTAACATGTACACTTCAAAACAGACACTTTGTTCTCACGTTGTACATCCAGCATCCACTCTTTATTTGTGTGTGTGTGTGCATGTGTGTTTATTTCTTGACTGTCTTGGAGTAATCTTATTTGTCCGCTGGAGCTTTGCACTGCTTGCATGGCCTGTGAATGTGGAATGACTGTGTATGTGTGTTTGTATACCGGACCCCACATTCTGCTGAATATCATCCGGGAGTATTTACACTGCGCATAATTTTTTCAAGGTGTTTGCACAAAGACTGCGTTGGGTAATCAGATCTTGTTTGTTGCACCGCGCCTGTTTCAACATATCCGAAAAATGATAAACAGAGAAATGGGAGTAGTTTCGGACGACATCCAAGAGTTTCAGCAATTGTAAGCAGAGGGTAACATGAACCACACTGTTATTGACTGAATGTGCCAGTTGAGGGAGAGAAACAGAGACAAGGACAAACAGAGTTATTGTGAAATGAGGATTTGCAGCTGCAGCTTCATCCACACTATAACATAGATTATTTGGCTGTACATTCACAGTAAATGGCTGGCTACTAGTTTTACTCCTTAAAACTAGTAAATTACTGTCCTAGATACTGTATTTTCACAGTTAACATTTATGGGTATCATTTTATAGTAAATCACTCCAACTATGCCATATTACGTATGTAGATTAAAAGTACTTTGCTGTAACCTTTACTGTAACTTATCAGTCATGATTCCATGCAGTCATGATATAGCAGTAGTTTTCCTTCTTAAATATTGTTTTAATTCAACTTCACAGTAATTAAATATACATGTACATGATGCAGACATGTAGGCAAGATTGCACATTTCCACTGAAATTACCCTGGTAAACACTTTACCTGGGTAAATTTAATACCTACACGGGATTAGAGACTTTTCAGATTACCAGGAACTTTGGAGGGGCGGGGCTGTGTGGAACACATCTTGCAGCTGTTTAGCGACAAGTATTCAGACCCTCTAGCGACTATTTTTCAGCGACAAATCAAGTGTCTTTTTCTCGAGTTATTTGAGACTTTTAGAGACACTGACGTGAAAGCACGCATCGTTCTAAAGGTCTTTGTACACCGGACGGAACAAACGAGCGAATGATTCCGATGCGATGCAGCCTCTCATGCACATCAAGCACAATGTGAAGAAACTCATAAATTATGAGGAGGAGAAAAAATATTGCTGTCTGTCTGCGAGCAGAGCGGGTTTCACACACGCACACTCACACACACTCACGCACGCACTCCTGCTGCTCTTGTCTCTGGCTGATGCAGCTCGCAGTGATGTTGGGTAAAAACTATTTTGAAGCTTGATTTTCACTCCCACCATCTCACTGAAGCACCTTAACAACCCCCCTCCACACACCTGTAATTGTTTTATACTTTATTCTTGTTTATTAACATGAAACAGGTTTTGAGAATCAAACACAATCAAGCGATCCACCGGCGTGTTAAATGTTTTGACTGTATGTCATCAACAAAAACTTTAAGGTGCAGTGGAAATACAAACTAAACAGATTATTTACCCAGGTAAATAGGTTCCCGGTAATAAAAGTTACTGGTAATTTTGGTGGAAAAGGTGCCACACTTTATCATCTATTATATATCAAGTGAGAAGTAAAAGCTAATTTTCCCAAATGGGCTTCTTCCACAACCATGAATGAACCTTATTATATGGTCTATGGGTAAAATACAAACAGGGGCATAATACTAGTAATAGTCCAAGATTTTCATGACATGTAGACATTAATGCAACACATACTTGCATACATGAAATTAGTGGTCAGCTCAGATGCCGCTTCATCTCATGTAAGATTTGTTTCCCTGCTCTTTAACGTCCTGTTTTGCTCACATCAGTGGTGCTGTTTGCCCTCTGCTGGTGTAACACTTAACTACACAGCATGTGAGATCCACGGAAATGACATTTTGTGGTCGGTTAAATTCTTACCATGGATCAATTGACTAACGGTGAATTATTAACAATCTTACTTGCTGTGATTCATGTCTGACATGTCTGAGGACGTGCGCTCGTGCATTTTGCAGCACACTCCTTACAGTGCGTGTACATCAAGGTGGTGTGTGATCCTGCTGGCTGATTATGAAGGATGACGCAGCGTCCTTGATTCCTAAACATTGATGGGAAATTTTGCTATGTCGGCCAATGTATACTCCCTGTGTCTTATTATTCTGTGTGGGCCTGCATGCCTGTGTATTATCTTTTTTTGGGGCAGTGAACAATTCTTGGTTACAGGCTGTGTGTAACGTATATATCTGAACAATGTAGCATCCCTGTGATTTAGAAACACAAGCTCACCATATTTTAATAGTTTTGTGTGTTTCCATCTTTACTATTGTCCCCATCTTATACACACACAGAAGCATATGTATGCCAACCTCATTTCTTACACCACTGCCTGCACCTTTAAGACAGTTATGTGGGAGTCAAAAGGAAGGGATGAAGCAAGAGGAGGAAATAGAGACAGATGAGCGAGGGAGCATCATAGTGAGGGGAAAGGAAACAGAAGGGGAGTTAGATGGGAACAGTCTAAAAATAAACTATCAGAATAATATTTTAAAACCAATGTGTAAGATTCAGGAAGATTTAATGGTAGGTGTTGAATGTACTATGCAGTAAAAGTGTGCAATTGCTTTAAAATGAAAAAGGCAGCCCTAGAATAAGCCTTTTTATATGTACTTTAGGCAAGGGCCTTGTTCTTTAGAGGCCACCATCTAGTAGCGTTGTGTCGTTCAGCGATTCGTTGGGTGAACGAACCGAACTGGCTCCCTTGCCGAAACAATTTGTTCATATCACAGTTCAGCTGAGCTGAGCTTGGTTGCAACTGGAGTGAGACAGTGGCCGTCAGGCGGGGTGACAGTGGTTCGTTCACTGACCAACAAGTCTGCCACTCACTCAGTGAGGGAATTCCTGTGTCTCTTCCGAGCTAATGGCTAATACAGTCGGGCGTTGGCGAGAATATGTACACACACAGTCGCCATTTCAACAGCACAGCTCAAAAATTATAATCAGAACATTATCGTACATTATATAGCTATTCATTACTGCTAAGGTTAATTATCTGCATCCACCCTTCACCATTGGCTTGTCCTCTTCGGAGGGTCGCAGGAACCAACCCCAGATGGTGACAGCACATGTCACACCCTGAATGATATGATGATAATGATAATTGTTATTAATGTTACTGATTATTGAATCATCCTGGTCTCTGTCTTCTTATCTTTTTTCTGTAATATTTGATGTTGTATTTTTAATCTGCTGAACTTGTCTCTGTACATGTGACACCTACTGCACGTCTGGAAGAGGGATCCCTCTTCTGTGGCTCTTCCTGAGGTTTCTCCCTTTTTTCCCCTGTGGAGTTTTTCCTCACTCAGTGTGAGGGTCTAAGGATAGAGGGTGTCACTTGCTGTAGAGACTATAAAGCCCTTCGTCCCAGTAAGCACTAACTTAAAACATTAGGCTGGACAGTGTAGAGACTCACCGGTGCCACTGTGATGAGAGGAGGAGGAGGAGGAGGAGGAGAACGGGCACTTTTAAACAAAACCCAGAGAATTCGGAAACTAAGAGATAAATGTTGTGTTTGTTGTATTTCAAGTCAATACAAAATGCAAACAGGTGCATAGTGTGCTTTTTATTATTATTATTGTTATTATTATTATTTTTATTTTAAAAGTGCTGCACTCTGATCTCACCACCTTTCATAGTTTCAGTTGCATGGGGAAAAACTGCAATATGGCAAAAACAGCAGACTGACACCTCAAGGGAACTTTAAATGTACTGGTACATTAAGTGATCCGTTTACTGAATGTACTTTGCGTTAATCAGCGAACGTAGCCTACTAGTACATTGAACGTGCACCCCGAGTGTTATTCAGCCGCTTAAACTGTCAGAATTAGCCTCAGCAAATCCAAGAACAAACTTCAGATCAGTTGAAAATAGCTCCAATTCCTTAAAAAGTGTGCTAATTGCAAAAATTTCTTTTGAGATTTTTAAAATCTCAATATTTAATAGTGGAATCTGGTGTATTTAGCGACAGCACTGCTGTCCCCACCCGTTCAGCTGTATTTCAGTTCAGTGACTGTGTCAGACAGAGTCTGCGCTCCAGTCATGCAGGAAGTACTAAATGATTTGGTGAACAAATATTTTGAAAAGATCTTTTTATTGAACACATTCCAATGATTCAGTACGCCGAAAAATAACAGCTTTTTTCCAACACTGCCATCTAGTGCCACCTTGTTTCTATAGCAATCTGAAAGGACAAACCTGGCATGTCTATTTTTGAAGCAGATGCTTAATATACAAAAAAAAAAAAAGAATGACAACCTTATGGTATGTGAAGTTCACTGTAGTTCCCTGATGTGCCTGGAAAAGGGCATGCGTTCTTGTTTTGTTGCACTCTGCAGTCTCACCATCAAAAACCACTAATTATTACACAATGGAAGTTTAAAATCTGCCAAGTATTCATTCTAATAAATTTGTGGCCACTCCACTTCGGCACATTTGAATTTTCCAGCATATTGATGCTTACCCATGTTGTTCAATAAAATGAGTGAATGATGAGACAATGCCTGCTGGTACACAGCCCGGTTCAGAGGTTTGATGACAGGTGAGAGTTGTGAACGCTGCTCGGCTCACCTTCCTCTACCTTACTCCTGCTCCAGGGCCAGAGAGCCATCTGATTTGTGTTGCATAGCCATCTGTTCAGACTAATTAACTAATTAACTAATTAATGAACTCTGGGGAAGGGCCCACTGTCATGGGCTCCGTGAGTAGGAACATTTTTCACCTCAGGAACAAAGACGAAACACTTCTCCTGGAAACATTTCTCTGCACTTTCTACCTGATTTCAGGCTTTTTTCCTCTTGTAGTGCAGCCTCATTTAATAACCCCAGCTTCTGCCTGGAGTAAATGGAGCTATGAATTTAACATCTGTTTGGTTTTTATTCTGCCAAAATGTATTTTTCATATTTATAATTGTGTTAGGTAATATTTCTGTGTTGCACATTAATTATCTAGGCTGTGGCATGCTGCCACGCTCTAATTTGTCCCTCAACAGCTTCATAATGAACTGATTTTATACTTAAATTTGGGGTTTGCTCCATTGCAGCATTGTAGAGCTGCTGTGCTATTATGTTGCAGCGTTGTTTACCTCAGTACTGTTTATAGGGATGAGCTGATCCAATACTTAACTTTGGTCCAGGACCGGTCAGAAAAAAGTCAGAAAAAAGTATGTAAGTATGACATAAATGCTTCACTAAGCCTGTGGTGTAAAGTACAGAGCCCAGGTAGGGTCATATTGTTAGACCGCTTTTGCTCTCCCAGAGCTCTGCAGCCTCAGATGGCCCTGCATTCCCCCAGAGCTCCGCAGTCCCCTGCCCCAGGCCAGCACTCATACTCCATCCGGAGCTCCACGGCTCCAATAAATGGAGCTACAGATAAATGCCGGGAGAGCTGGACTAACTTTTGTGTTTCCTCCCCGGTGCTCCCCGGCTCTTCCTGTGCCTCAGGCAGCCCTGCCCGGCCGTGAGTTGACTTTTTGTCCCTCACTCATACTCCAAATGAAGCTACAAATGAACCGCTACAATGTACGGAGCCCAGGGTTTGTATTGTGTGGAAACTGTGCTCCATATGTTGTAGCCAATAGCCATTTATTTGTAGCCTCATTCATTGGAGCCGTGGAGCTCCGGCTGGAATATGAGTGCAGGCCTGGGGCAGCGGACCGCGGAGCGAGGGGAACGCAAAAAGTAAAGCAAGACGTGCACTGCTGTGGAGAGGATTGTTCATGTTGGACATGTTGCATCATGTCAGCTGTGCTGACCTATTTTAAGATTATAATGATTCAGTACACCGAGTATAATTTCATTTGTTCTAGAATTTGATTAAAAAAAAAGAAGGAGCTTAATTACTTGACTGAGTCATGTTGTGGTGACTTATGCTTTTCTTTAAGGAAGAAAAACATTGAACATGTTTTTAATTAACTGGTTTGTGGTAAATACATCAGCACAACTGTATTATTATTAGCAGGTTTGTTTAAAAGCTCTGTCAGTGGCAATGTCACAGAGAAGCACACACACACACACACACACACACACACACACAGTGGACAAGGTGAGCATGTGAGTCAAATGCAGTGATTTATTTTATTGCAGTGATTTAGTTTGGACAAAATAAAATTTTACATTTACAGATCAGCCAGGGGCGGCTTCACACATGCACAATTCATTTGTAGCCTGGATGCAGAGGAGTGAGCAGCTGGTAAAGGACTTCTGCAGGAGGTCCAAAAATCCACAAAAAGTCGCTAGAGGGGTCTGAATACTCACTAAATATCACTAAGTTGGCAACACTCACCAGTGTGCGTGTGCACCCACTGCTGGGCATGTTATTCTTAAGTTTTTATCCAGTAAAAAAGTGCTGGTGAGCATTTTTGACTGGTCGTGTTTATCGGCTCATTGCAGTTATTGCAACCGAACACGCTTTCAGACAAAATAGAGCTCTCAGACAGAGTTTTTCCCTCCCCATTGCTGTTGTTTATTATTGGACAACGTGAGCCCAATTACAGTGGACACGGCGGACATCACATCACCATCACTCTAGCAACTTCTGCTACGTCGTTATCATGACAGACACTGCTCTGCTAACCTCCAATAACTTCCTATGGCATATGTGTTGCATTTTCTAGCAGCAGCACTCACGGCTATGAGCACTTTTCAACACTCCTACGACAGCCAGTTGCACTCATTTTACCTCTGCTTTTGGGCTCCACCTCCTCCCGAAGTCAGCATCTGCCGCTTCAGCAGCCACACGTGTTTGCCTGTGACTTTGGGCGCAGAAGCAAAAATATGGAGAAATCACAGCTTTTTCATTGAAAACAGCTGTCAGCCACAGCTGGAGCAGCAAAACTGAACCATTCCAATTTAAACCCCCCAAAAAAAGGCCAAAACATGGAATAAACAACATGGGACTGAGCTACAGAGTCGTTCTCCATGAGGTTGCTCACACTACACATGGCCAGTTGATCCATTTTTAATATAGAAAGAATTATTGATCAGAGCAGCTGGTAACCATATTTGTTGAACTTATGTTCTACCACAAAAAGCATGCAATTGAAGATGCATAGTGACTAAAATGATGAGTGGCACATAGTCACAGAAGGAAGCCTGAAGATGCCTGAAGACTCTAAATCAATATCATACTCTGTTTTATTGCAAAGTAGATATTAACATTTGTTTTAATGTCAAACACAGTAACTATAAAAGAGACAGGATAAAAATGTATTTCTGCTGATCAAATTACGAAAATATAAGTAGTTACTGTACAAGAACTAGCAAAAGGAGACAAATAATGACAAAAATCTGTACCTGTTTTCTTAGATTTATTTAATTTTTTTATTACAGTTTATCCAGTTGACATGCTTATTTAATAACCACTAATCTTTCTGTTCTTTAATTGGCTGGAATTTACAAGCCCATGAAGATAAAAACACCATGGGTCGAGTCACTTGCAGCCCCGAGAATCAGTTCAAATGTTTTGACCCCTTGTTCTGAAAAAAAAACATCCAATTAATTGTGACAAAAACAACATTTTTTTTAGCTGGCACATATTTTGCCCTCCATTAATTTCAGCCTGCTGCCTTCTCACAAGTCCGTCGTCCTCCAGTACAAATGAAACGCACCTCCCACTCTTTGCACAGAGCCACAGTCTTCCCACTGTGAGTGCTCTACAGACTGTGATGGCTGCACTCAAAACCAAACTCATTTTGCAACAGTGATGGTGATGCAATACACATGCAGACAAAGCTGTTGGGCCTACAAATTAAATACTATAATACAAGACATCTTGCCTTTGCAGAACTGCATATGTTGCTCTGTCTATAAGCTTCCCATTTGTGATTGTGTGTATAGTTTCAGATGCTTACGAGAGCCAAAATGAGAGCAGGGGACACCTTCTCCTTTATTGGTAATGTTCACATTGAACAGTAATGACTTATAGGTGTCATGGAAGTGACAAACAAACCTGAATAGAAAATGGGAAAAAAGGGAAGCTCTATTTCTTGTTTTGAGTTAAAGGCTTTAAAAATCAGTTTATGTTTTTTTTTTGTTTTTTTTTTTATTTCTGATGGCCAAGTATTCTGGATGTTTGGACCTTTCACTGAAAATAATGACTAGCCAAACACCATAGTGGTGGCTCCTTTGCTGTTATACCTCATGAGCATGTGACCCACTATCTCAGGGGCAAAGGAAAAGACCTTTATCATTATACAACCAGAATTGCAAGGTTACATGGAGGGTTGATCACACTGCCACAATTGACTGAATGTGTCTAACATTCAGACATGTTTTGATGATGGTAGGACACTCACACAGACACAGGGAGAACATGCAAACTTCTAATGCACCATGCCACCCACCCTCAAAAATCAGTTTGATAAAAGATAATGTGTCTCTTTTAATCATCCTGAAGTCAGTATTTGTTCCACTCTATTCAGTTAGTAAAAATACAAATTAATATCCCTCACTTCACCCTCCCCTTTCAAGTGCGTTGGAGAACCTATGTAGCCTTCATTTGGCATCAAACTTTGGTTTCCAATAATAATGTTGACTACTATGACCTTCAAACTGCATAACAACTAAATTGGGACCACAGGAAAATGTATAATTGTACTTTTAATATACTGTAACATCTCTGCATACCTCTGTATGTATATATATTTTTTTTTTTGTGTGTGTGACATTTGAAGCTTTCAGCAAAGCACATCTGACTTGCATGGCAGCCCAGTTGCATTACACAGCTTGGCACCATTTGAATGGACACGTGTAGTGAGTAAAAATTGAGTGAGATTGGTAAGGTAATAAACACAATGACAATGGAAGCCCATGGGCAGTGTACTAGGAGCAGGGTAGTTGCACAGCAGGGAGCCTAATTAGAGTTTAATTGCATTTCTGGGAATACTTTACATACAAAGTGATACATACTGTACCTTTTTTGACTCAACTGTACTTCCAATCCCAGTAAAGAGACTTAAGAAAAATGAAAAATCATCCACACATTTACAGTGTGGGAAGAGCCTCTGGGGGCTCAACCAATGCTTGAGAGCAGCGATTCCCAAAGTGTGGGCCATGGCCCCCTGGTGGTCCATGAAGTACTGCAGGTGAAAAGTCAAATGGAAATCAAAAATGTTATTTTCTGCCAGTTTATGATATAAATCATACAATGGAAATACTTAATTATATAGTCTTGTGTGTTGTTCAGAGTTGTGATGGAAGGACTTGGTTGGGTTAAGAGGATTTTCAGAATTCAAAAGCAACATTTGGAAATGGCTGCTTTAAACGTTCAAGGGAGATGTGCTAACATGTACTCATTTTGGAGTTAAATATTTTTATGTAGGTGCGTGAAGACATGGCATGGTATGTGCAAAAAATGACTACACATTGCTGACACTGCATATTGCTTGCTGCAGCGGCATTAACAGGCAAACTGTTCTTTTCCTCATTTACATGAATTTAAAAACATCTACAGACATGTGCAAAGTGCAAATGATTTTGTATTTTGTTGTATACTGTGAATTTGAAAGCACATGCCTGTTGCATGGCGAAAATTCTCAGCCTCTTGAAGTGTAAAGTGTAAGAATTACTAACAGATAATGGTGAGGCAACAGACTGCATCAAATGGAGGACTCCTCAGCTCTATTTCCCAAGTGTGTCAGGTAAATATGGTGGCCTTCACATACTAGAGAGGTTGTCATTTGTTTGCATAATAATCTTCCACTTCAAAATGCAAAACACAAGCTCTGGCTGGTTTGTATGTTAAGGCTGCTTTAGACACAAAATGGTGGCCACTGTAAAACAAGGGCATTGCCTAATAATGTTTACTCCTAGATTATGAAAAACAAGTTTTTTGTGATTACACACTTACATACGTATGGGTAGGATATTCAATTGCTGTCAATAAACTCCTGTTGAATTTATATGTGGAAACCTGTGGAGAAAAAGGCAACAGTCATTAGAGACCAAGAAGAATGATCATTCTGATCACTGACTTTCTGTAGGCGATGGCCCATTGATGGATAAAGTAGGGAACATGGCCTGGTCCGAATTGAGCCATGTCCTGTGCGGTTAATATAAGCTGATGCTGCACTGAGTTTGTGTTACCTTGTCCCCCAGCAAGCAGCTGTCACCATGGATACCAATTGTGTTGTTCACGTGCATATAAAATTAATAACTTTCGCTGGGCCTAGAGATTTTCTGGTGGAGTAGTCACTCTCTTCATTGTGCTTACCATCATCTGCCAAACATGATTTGGAGATATGTGTTCTGATTACTCAAAAAGCTGCAGTCTTGACATCAAATGTAAAATGAAAAAAAAAACAAAACATCATGACCCAGAGAGCGGTATCTGCAACCTAGCAATGCTGACAATCCTTTATCATGTGCGTGGGAACATAATTTTGCTAAGGGTTGCTATAGAGTATACACCATACGAGACTATAAGTGTAGGCCCCAACACACTTCCTTCCTTCAACGTGTGTCAAGAGCTATGACACATTACCAATTGCCCTAAGAAACATCTTTAAAATGAGGGAATGAGCGATGTTAGAATATAACAACACACCTTAATGCTCAAATCTGGCTGCTTTGGCTGCTTTACCTCCACTCCTTCTTGGTCAAACAGCCCTTACACAGCCTGGAGGTACGTTTGAAGTCATTGTCCTGTTGAAAAACAAATGGCGGTCCCACTGAGCACAAACCAGATGGGACGGCATGTCGCTGCAGAAAACTGTGGTGGCCATGCTGGTTAAGTGTGCTTTGGAGTTTGAATAAATCACCAACAGTGTCACCAGCAAAGTACAGCCCAACCCAAACATCACACCTCCTCCATGCTGTATGGTGAGAACCACACATGTAAAAACCATCTGCTCACCTTTTCTGCGTCTCACAAAGACATGGTGGGTGGAACCAATAATCTCACATTTGGACTCATCAGACCAAAGCACAGATTTCTACTGGTCTAATGTCCATTCCTTGTGTTTCTTGGCCCAAGCAATTCTCTTCTTCTTCTTGTTCTTCCTCAGAAGTGGCTTCTTTTCAGCAATTCAACCATGAAGGCCTAATCCACACAGTCTCCTCTGAACAGTTAATATTGAGGTGTGTCTGCTACTTGAACTCTGTGAATCATTCATGTAGGCTCTAATCTGAGCTGTTAATCTGTGGTTTTTGAGGCTGGTAACTCTGATGAACTTATCCTCTGCAGCAGAGGTAACTCATGGTCTTCCTTTCCTGGGGTGATCCTCATTAGAACCAGTTTCATCATAGTGTTTGATGGTCTTTGCCACTGCACTCGAGGAGACGTTCAAAGTGCTTGAAATTTTCCAGATTGACTGGTTCTTGCCATAATATGGATTAAAACAGTAGTCAAATAGGGTTATTCACTGTAATAGACCTTTGTACCAACTCTGTCTCTGCACAACACAACTGATGGTCTCAATGGGAACCTCTGGGAACTCCTTCAAGACTGTTGGAAAACCAGTCCATGTAAAATATAAAACTTATTCCGGTTTCTTCAACAGATTTTGTTTACTACATAATTCCATATGTGTTCCTTTATTGTTCTGTCTTCACTATTAATCTACATTGTACTTTAAATTTGTTTTAATATATTATCGAACAAGCAAATTATCATTCACAATTTAAAAAAAAGAAGCAAATATTCAATTTCTGATGTAAACAAAAGGCAAAAATCAATCAAACTACTGTATTTTCACACTGTGTGTGTTCCACCCCTTGTAGGTAGGGGCTGCTGCAGCACCCTCAACACCCCTGACCTCTACAGTTGGCCCTTTATTCTCAGCCAGATTAAAATACTGTGTTATCAATAGCAAAATCTGATGCTCTATGAAAGGTGATATCAAATCCGTGCTATGGCTATAGTCATTATATATAGTCAAGTTAAAATATTAAATAAATGTAGAACTGAATGATCGTATCATTATGGTTTCTTAAATCTTCAGTACATGAGCAGTGAATGGTCTCCATCTGTCAATGTTTTCTTTTTACCATTTTTTATATTAGTGTGTCCATATTTGATGTACTTGAAGTTCATGACTCAGACACAGCAATCAGTTATGTCTTCTTCCCTGTGTTTACAATGGCCTGTATCTTCCATCTGTAAGTGATTGTGTGTATCTTGTGTGACAGTAAAATTATACAGTGAAAATTACACGTGTCCTTTAGTTTCTCTTTCACCTCTCTAGTCTGTGACAGTAGTTTTGGGCAGTACCTTTTTTTTAATTCCTCTTTTTATGTCTCTGGATTTTATTTCCTCTTTTCCTCCCACACCTCATCCCATCTGGCTCTTTCTTCACACAAATATGTTCAGTGACCCACTGTCGTCATGCTGTTCTGTTCAGCTGGAAAAAATTATTCTGCAGATGTGTGTTCCCATTTCAGTACAATCAGAAGTGTCTGACCAGTGAGCACACACTTCAGGTCTGGACTGTGAATTTGTAGATCATGCTGAGGATCGAGTGAACAAGTGGCATGGCTCAATGTCACTTTTTTCCTTGTCTGACATAGATATGACAAACTAGACTAATCAGTCTAATATAGTCTTTCTTGCATCTTTTAAACTTCTAAGCTGTTAACAACACATTTGGCTGATGCATTTACTGTGAAGTTTTATGTTTGTTTTATTTATTTATTTTTTTCCTGTTATCCAATCCAGTGATTTTGACCAGTGTCGGGTCAATCCCGATTATTGCAATGGTCATTCAACTCAATATTGGGATGACCAAATCAGGGATGACCTGATTTGATGCTTAGTATGAGTATTGGTCTAAAATCACTGGATCGGATATCGGTCAGATAAAAATGTACAATTTAATACAATCTGAAAACCCTATATATTGAATGCTTCACTATGCACAGACTGTAAAACAAAACAAACAAAAAAAAAAACATAAAAATCAGCAATAGCATTTTCGCTGAGTCATGTTGTGAGCTGTTTATTTTTCATGTATCGGCAGATACTCAAGTTTGTAACGTAATGGTACTGAACACAAAAAGGTCGCATTGTTTCATCCCTACTTAATGTGTTGTTGTTTTCATAATACTGCAAATCCTTTTTTGAAATGTGATTTTTTTCCCCCCTCTTGATACATCTCTATTTCAAGTTCCTGCTGTTGATGCAGTACCATATCAGTAAGGTTCTCACCATGACTCATCTTTTCATTGTACCGCAAAGAACGACTAAAAAGCTCCATCCTATATTTATTGCATTAAATTGAAGCAACATCCAAGGTCAGGCAGGTATAATTAGAGGTTTGTGAGCGCAAGAGCTTTAAATTTCCCTCCATTTTGTGCTCACCATTCCGCTCTGTTGTCTTTCAGCCATTCATTTCATTTCTCAGCGTCTTCATGCTGGTGTCTTGGCTTAAAGGTTGATGACTCTCCTCACATTTCCTTGGCCATTACCTAAAGCAAGTGTTGAATATGTATGAATTCGGCCTCATAAACTGCTGCTCTCAGCGCTAAAGTCTGTAGGAAGCTCAACTCAGCAGATGAGGAAGGCGAGACTCAGTGAAGAGAAAGAGAGGAGAAGAAGGAACTGGTTTGATTTGTTTTCAGTGGTGGAGGGCGAAACCAAATTCTCTCTCTCTCTTCGTGTTCTCTTCCTGGCAGTGACAATTAGGTTTAGCATGCATGCTCAAGCTCTTTTATCGTATCTATGTGTGTGTGCGCGCAGTGAGTTTGTCTTTTGTGTGACATGTATGCAGTAGTTTTTGTGCTTGAATATGGAAGTGCTTGGATTTTGTGCGTGCAAGTGCTTTTGTGAGTGTCTGTCCATACCATTTTGCCTGAAGCTCTGGACAGTTGCCAGGCAACTGTGGCAGGCAGCTCAGCTCGGCACAGAGTCGAAGCAGACGCTTCCACATGCTTATGTTTCTGATTAGAGTCATGGGTCAGTGCTGATACGTAACCAGGTCAAAGTCGCATCAGGACCAGGGCCGGTCAATCACTGGGATGACCCAAGGATAATGCAGTTACTTGCAAAACATACAAGTAACTATATACAGTACAGTATATGCAACTATATCCTGATTACTGGGCATAATCCCTTTAAAATAATTTCTCCTGCGACGTTGATATGGTTTAATTTAAGAAAATTTCTATGGAAACTGCTCAATATCAATGCCTACAATCAATCAGATCAATATGATCTAATATACGCAAGTTGCTTTAAATGAAAGCAACAGCCAAATTGAATGACAGCTGCTTTTTGGTGACCGCTATTGTTTTATTATTGATGTATACAAAAGCTCCTAAACACCATTTCTCTGTTGCCATCGTGTTAAGCCTGCCTCCAGCATGCCCGAGGTTAAAAACTCATTTGTCATTGTTTTTTAAAGGAGATTCTGAAGTTGGCCAAAACGGCACCAGACGTGTCTGCAGAGAGAAATCAAATCGTGCGAAATACATTTTTAACTAAATGTGAGAAATTATTGTAGACTAAAATATTTTAGTAAATTACCGTACTTCGGAAAAAATCGTGATCAAGAGCAAGTTATCATACAGTCGTACAAATAAGATACCTGGCAACTTATTGAACACTGGCCAGTATGGCTTATAAATAATGTTCTGATTTGCATTCTATATCTGAATGGATCTTGAATAAAGCTGCACACAATCTCATTGTCCAAGCTTGTTAAAAATGGTCTTTTTTGAATTGATAATATGTTGTACCTACTGTATGATCACATACTTAAAATACATTACATTTTGGGTAATCACTGTTTGCCTAGTATATATTTTAATAAAGGATATTTTCATGTCTAAGAAACAATGAAATGGCCTATAACTATGGTCAAATTCTTAAAAAACAAATATTGGGGCTCAAGAATCGTTAAGCTCCATTGTACTCAATGCGGCCACAAGGTTGGTGTTATCACTCTTGCCTTTGCAGCAACAAGACTCTGGTTCACAACCTGGCTTTTCTGCATGGAGTTTGCATGTTCTCCTCATGTGTGGGTTTTCTCCAGGTTCTCCGGTCTCCTTGCACTATCCGAAACATGCAGATTTGGGGATTAGGTCACTCTAAATTGCCCGTAGGTATAAGTGTGAGAGTGGATGGTTGTCTGTCTCTATGTGGCCCTGCGATGGACTGGAGACCTGTCCAGTGTGTACCCCACCTTTTGCCCTCTGAGTGGGAGTGAGTGAATACTAAATGCCTCAATGTCAAACCACTCAAAGGCATCACAGATGTCACATCGCAATATGATGCTATCCAAAATCTAAGATAATATCTTGCCACATGTCAAGATATTGGGATAATATTGAAGTTTTGCACAGCCTTAGATTCTCTTGAGTTACAATAAAACCCCTGCATATCTCTCATAGACCAACATTTCATATTGTGCAAGTTGTCCAAGAGAGTGAAATCATATTGTATTGTTTTTTTTTTTTGGGACACTCTGTATATAATTCATAATTTTGCAAGGGTGCCCAAGCAAAAAGCTTTTAAAGTGCTGTTAGGTGGAGTGCACAGTGTTCAGTGAAGAGTGAGGCTGAGATATGTGTCGAGCTGATGGTGCTGCGAAGGTCATTTTGGCAGGATGTCATCATCGCCATCATTATCATCCCCGCCATCACATTATAATCATGAACAATAAAACTCCATTTGCCATTCGGCACTCAAACGCACTGACTGCTGTTTCCCACCATCTGCCTGTGGACCCCCATCACTGTACTTTACTGCCATCCTTCACAATATTGATATGTCTTTTTCATCTCCCAAGGAAATGTTTTGAATTGTGATCACTTTATTAATCACACGCATAAATGTGTATTTATGCCATATGCCTTATAGAGGCAATATAACCAGCAGACCTTATGCAGAGACATGAATCATCACCTCAGGACCACACACACACGCTCGTCAGAATTTTGAATGAAATTAAGTGAACTTTAAACGAATTACTTCAAACTTCACACAAGCTGCCTCATGTAACCTGCTTGCTCCGCAGTTTTATCCTCTCTCTCCCAAAATTTTCCCCGCTAATTATTCCTAACTGGCATGTCACAAATAGCCAGCTTGTGCAACAGATACGATTAGATATCTATCTAAAGTAACACCTGACATGCAGACTAATTTGGTTGAGTATATCATAAGCATACCCTTCACTACAATGGCATCAGAAGCTACAATAGAAGCCAGCTGAAATGGTTTTCATTTTCACCTGTCTCAATCAATGTTTTACCAGCCTATACGCCACATTTGGGCCACTGCTGCTGATGCCGAGTCGGAGGTAGCGTCTGCGGGGCAGCTTCACAACGAAGCAGCCGCACAAAACTTTCATCTCTAAACTTCCTATTTTCATCATCATAGAACGAGGTCACAAAAAACTGAGAGCATTTATTTTGTTAAGGTCTTAATCTGCATTCCCTTGACACAATCAAGAAAAAAAAAAAAAAAAAATTGATCATGTGGTAGGAGTAACATCCTCACTTTATTCCAGAACCCCATCATGAAGTGCTCATGGAATAACTTTGATGGAATTTCATGGAATCAACAATAACTTGTTTGAAAAGAAAATCGTCTACAAACTATTGCAGATTACGAAATGAATGTTAATTTACTATAAATTTGTTTGAGATTCGAAGTGTTGTTCAAAATAAAGTAGACAAATTACACCGCAAATCATGATATATTTAAAGGGTTTTCTTCACAGACATCCTAGCAGTGTGCAACTGACCCCCAATGGTCAGTGGATGCCCCATATGAGAACCTATGATACACAGCTTTCATTTTTGCAACCAATAGGATGGTGACAAGATCAGCAGCTGATGTATGATTTGTCATGAATGCGTCATCCCTCCTATATACTTCTCTGGTAGTGGGTTATTTCATTGTAAAACGTTTTAGCTGTTAAAATAAATTAAAAATTTAGTTTAATTCACCCATAAGAAAAAAGAATGTTGTGTGTGTTTGGTGAGAATATGGTGTGAATCCTGTGTGTCTGTTGCTGACATTTTGTTCAGTTTATTTTATCTTCTTGTGGGAGTGTACCAACTTCATAAGTAGGTTAAACATGCCTCGTGCTGCTCTCTTCTATCTCTGCTTTTCTTCTAAGCTGTGTTGTATTTCCAGGTTGGGTATTAAAGATGAGTAATTTGGCAGGTTTTCTGTGTAAACTCTCCTCAGACTGGCAGTGAGTTGGAGGCTGAGAAGTTCCAGCGTCTCTTAATGTGGGATAATGTTAAAATAATGACTATAAACACATAGGATTATGTTATCCTGTGCCTCTGAATTTATGTGCTGTACCTCCATCTGCTCATAAATCTGTATTTTCTCCCTGTGTTTGTTCTCATTTACCCTGCAGGCTTTGTGAGCACAGGGGACCAGTCTGCAAAGGGGAACTATGGCTTGTTGGACCAGATCCAAGCTCTGCGCTGGCTCAATGAAAACATTGGCCACTTTGGAGGAGACCCAGAGAGAATAACCATCTTTGGCTCCGGGGCGGGTGCTGCCTGTGTGAACCTTCTCATCCTCTCCCACCACTCTGAAGGTGAGGTTCTTTCACTGTCTTTGTCACTTTTAGCTGTCAAATAGGATTATCCATTTAGGACTATGTGGGTTGTGTATTTCATTACAGAGCAGGTTAGCAGTTTCAGCTGTTTGACAAAGGATTTATCTAATAAATGCAACAATATGATTTTTGCATTAAACATAAAAAAATGTCATGTTAGGTGATATATGTAATTGTATTATATAAAGTCATAACACTATGATATGTCATCAGCTCATAGCATTTCAACACTTGGTTTTTGAAGTGATATGAGCTGCATTATTGACCACAATGAGTAGAGTTACTCGAATACAGCAAGATGCAGCTATGGGACAGAGATGCCGATCTTAACCAAACAGCCAAGGTCAGCCAATGCTCTCTCTCTTTCTCCTTCTCTCTCTCATACATGTTGCCACTGATGACAAGACAACCAACAGACTTTCTCCATTTTTAACCCCTGCCATTTTGCAAACACAAGAAAAGGAATCAATTTCGATGGTGGTATAAGGGTTCCTTCAGAAACTTTAACAACCATGCTCTAAAAAACAATTAAATCGCCATTTTAATAACCTTTTTAAATGCTACAGGCCGCTGTTGCACATTTTTCTATGTGCACGCCCTGTAATCTTAACTAATCTGAAAAGCAACAGTGTTTGAGTAAAGAGATTTGCCATGAACCCACCTTGGCAAACGAGCTCTGTTGTCCAATTATCCACTAAAGTAAAAGTAAATCTTGCAGTAGCACTGGGTCATTACAGCACTACTTTATGATCCAGAGCAGTGGTTTATACAACTTATTAAGAGTACTTTCTAGGTCTGTTTTTGGACGTTGGCTCTCTTGAATACACACTTGCTTGATCACTAATCTTTTAATATGACCTTCAGTTGGAACAGAGCACAGAAGGTGAATTAAAATTTCTGATTTACAAAGAAGTTAGACGTTATGTTATTACCAGACCATCAACCTTCACCCTAGCAGTCCTAACATTGGACAGATAAAATAAAATCTTTTACGTGCTAAATGAAATAACATCTTTTTTTCCCTTTCTTTTTTTTTTTTTAGTTGAATTAAATAAGTGAACTGTATGAGGCAGATTCTCCTCTGTGTGTGTGGTGGGAGGCTCATCTCTGTATCTGCTCGGAATTAGAAAAATATTCAGGACAAGGAAAAGCATTTCAGTAACTGAGTAGTATCTGACAAGTTGCCAGCTGTGGGCTGCACTGTTTCCTGTCCAATATTCACTGATAGTCTCACAAACTAACCATACTCTAGACTGCTTTGCTTGGACACTGCCGTTCCGCACCTGTTGTGTGGATTGCAGCATTCAACCCTGGCAGATGTTGTGTATCGTATTATATTAGGAACACATTTTCAATTCTGTATCAAAACTCGTATAATGTACTTAAGTATTTTTGGGGCAGCATTAATAATTGAGTTTTCATATATCTAACAACATAAACATAAACTACTAAATTGCATATTCTTCAGTTGACTACCAATGTTGGGACCATGTGTCCAATGGTTGAGACAGACAAAAAAAAAAAACAGCCATCACCACGGCTATATTTCTCATAAACCAAGGCGTGTCAGATTTATAGCGTCCACAAGGATCTCTGTTAGTGGTAAAATTTTGTTTTGTTTTTTAAATCCTTAAAGTCCTGTCAAACCTCTGAGCACCCAGTATAATCCATTTCCTAAACTTTTCAGGGCCACTTCTTGCCATTTGACTCCAGCCTTTGATAGCTGCTGCGCTTCCGTCTTGCCTCTGTCAGAATCACCTCGTTTTGCGCAGTGTGAGAACGTTGCTGGGCGACACGAGGAAAAAAGCATTGCTAGAAACACTGAGAGAAATAAGCATTCATTTATATTTAAAGTTTCGGTACTGCACCTTTAAGTCTTTAGACCTTGTTTATGCTTTTTATGGTTAATGTTAAAATTCTCACAAAAAAATTGTAGTTTTACTTTCAACACTCAAGTATATGTGACAACAAAACACTTTTCATATTTAAACAAAGTAAATGTTACATATTTAAATACTAAGGTTGTTTTCTTAATGTCTGTCACAATCATTTTCTGGTGAGGTACTTTCACTCCAGTTTAGTTTTCCTGTAATCCATACATAACGGGGTTTGTGCTTTAAAATGAATTTAACAAGAATTTGGCTCATCCACATTATAATTTGTGGATAATATAATAATTATTATAATTATGGGTTGTTATATATATGTAGGTCTGTAGCAATTTTCATTTTGAAAGCTACTGTAAAACACTACAAAGTGCCAAAAAATTGGAGTATGTGTATGTGTGTGCGCATGTTTGTACAGGGGAGAGATGAGAAGAGCAGTGGAGCTGGAGCTGCAGCTGAGAGGCTTCTTAATTGATTTCACAGGGAGAGGGGGGGGGGCACATGCAGAATATGGGGAGGGTTAATTATTAATGACAGAATCTGCAGATAAAACAGAGGGAATGCTCGCCGCTTTACATAACAGTGCAGCGATGCAACAGCGCGAGCATTTTCCTCTCCTCTTGCTTTCTCTGTTCCTGTCGTTCTTGCTTTAATCCAGCATCGCCCACTGCTCTGTGCACAGTTGTCACCAGTTTTCTTGTTGCTGTCTCTTGGCTGGATGTTATGGAAGCCTAGAATTTTCCTACACTAATGTTCATAAAGATTTTCTGCAGCTATGAAACCCAGCAGGATATCATCTCACTTTGTATGTACACGGTATAGCTGTGTAGGAAGAGTCACTCTTCTTCCTCCAACATATGCATTATTGAGATCTCTCAAGCCTTGAGGGTCCCCTCAGCTGCTCGCAAAAGTGTGTCAGAGGAAAGAAAACGTTTCTTTTTTGGTGGTGTGTTTGTATTTTTCATGATATGTGCTTTGTGTGGTCCCGTTGTGTGCAGGCCTGTTCCAGAGGGCCATTGCACAGAGTGGCTCCGCCATCTCCAGCTGGTCAGTCAATTACCGGCCACTGATGTACACAAAGATCCTGGCGAGGAAGGTCGGCTGCACTCTGGAGGACACGGCTGAGCTGGTGGACTGCCTGCGGAGAAAAAGTTTCCGGGAGCTGGTGGACCAAGATATTCAGCCTGCACGCTATCACATTGCCTTTGGTCCGGTGGTGGACGGGGACGTAGTCCCAGATCATCCTGAGATCCTCATGCAGCAGGTCAGAGCTGGTTGTTCAGAGACGTTCACAAGTCATTTTTGAAGACCTTGAGTCGAGAACAAGTCAAGTCTTTGGCTGAAATGAGCATTCTCTCATTCCATCTGGTCTGTCCCTAACACTGCATTGTTAAATCTTATGAATTCAAAGCATGTACAAAGCATCCACACATCACACACATTTTTTAGTGTTCAGAGTTTGAGGAAAAGTGGTGCAAACGTACGTAGGAGGACCCATAATTTTCTTATTGTTTTTTTAAAAACAATAGAGATAATAATCTACAACAAGCTACACAGCTAATATGACCAGTCCAGTTAGCTAAATTGGACTGGAGGCTAGCGGAAGTTATTTTTTTGTACATTTAACAGGCTGCACCTGACTTTCACAGTGTGAACATAGTGCTTGTGCACTTTGATTTTCACCGGGAGTAAAATGAGAACACCTGTCTAGCTAAGCACTGATTACGTTGTATCTGAGTTGAGTCTGACTTCCTGTTGATGCAGAGTACAGCGCCGGACCACACCAACCCCCTACTGACACCTACTGGTATGTTTAAATACTGTCGTCAAGTCCAAGTCGAGTCTCAAGTCTTTTGAAGTCGAGTCACAAATCAAGTCTGACGCTGTATCCATCGTAAGTTAAGCTAGCGTGGAAAGACATAAACCAACCCCTCTGATAATAAAACACAAAAGCTGAGTGAAAGAACAGATTGCAAGTTGTTGCAAATTTGCATCCACAAGGTCACATACACATGGACGTGGAAGTATAGACTGAACACTGTCCTCGGCTTGAGACGCTAAAAGTAAAGAGGCCAACCTATTACCTTTGACAAATGTATGTATAATACCAGCATAAACATATACACAAAAAGAATGATCAGGTTAAAGCAGTGATCAAACATACATCACTCATTAAAAAGCGGGTCCCCATTGTAATCCTTTTGGCATGTGAATTACAGCACTGCCTTCCTGCAGCATTCCATTTTGACATGCTGTGCGTGTTGTATCTGTGTGTCCTGTCACACTAGGGCGAGTTCCTCAACTACGACATATTGCTGGGTGTCAACCAGGGTGAGGGCCTGAAGTTTGTGGATGACAGCGAAGAAGAAGATGGAATATCAGCAGCATCATTTGACTACACCATCTCCAACTTTGTGGACAATCTCTATGGATACCCTGATGGTCAGACCCAATGTCCTTTCACCATTTTTCACTAATCTCAACCTGTGATAGACAAAGTCAATTTTTTCAAAACCTGTACCTGTGAAGCTCCATAACAGCACTGAGCCGTTAACCATCATAATGTTGAATGCAATACCGCACCCGCCTGTACCATAAATAAAAGCCCTGCGACCTGATCTGTAACTGTGATTAAAAACACACAGGCTCTCATACTGACGTGCCTCATTTTTACATGCACTTTTTGAATACAAAGTTCAATGAACCGCGACCAACGATAAAAAAAAATGCAAAATGCAAAAAATAAAAAATAAATGCACTCCATGTGCACTCACAAAATATAATAAACCCTCCAAGAACTCAAAGACATATAGAAAACCAACAAAGTAAAAAAGAACGGTTCATGCACAATTACTGTACCGCTCAAGTATCCAGTATTCATTGCACATTGCAATGCAATGGATCTAGGCAGTGATTGTGCCGGGAAAGTCTTTCAAAATAAAAGACATTTGGGCTTAATAAGGGTGACTTATAATGCACATTTTTGTTTTATTATGAAAAACCAAAAATATTTGTCACCACCTGCTGCCCACTCGCGTTCAGTTCATTTTCACCCATGTCCAAGCCCGTGAATTTATTATGTATCAACTTGGTGCAGGACTCTTCTGTCTCTGTCTTACACTTGTAAGTATGACGTTAAAACTGATTGCACAGTGTTATAGTGGAAAAGGCGTTTACATTGGTCCCCTATCAGTGTTGATTTTACTCTGTGGTTCTCTTTGCCACAAAAACAATGACTCAATTTATGGCAAAACAATGCAGAGAGTAGTGCTCAGCTGGTGTCTTTTGTGTTTCTTTTAACACAGGAGTGATCATTTGGACACAGCATAACAGCAGCTGTGAGGAAAATTACCTGTGCCCTCAGTGGCATCATGTTACTGCTGCGTCCTTAATACAGTGACCCAACAGGAACTGTTAGGGACACAGACATTTTCTTTTGCCCCCTAAAGTGGTAGTTCAGATTTTTGGTTGTTCAAAGTACTGACAGATACAGTAGCCATCACTGGATATGCTGTGTGTGGCCTCAGCTGTGCCACCTGTGCTGGAAAACAACTTCAATAACCAGTCAGGAAAAAGCTGCTGTCAAACTGCAAAATAAATCAGTGAACATATGATAACATACCTTAGAGTTATGTAGACATAGAATTTATCATGTGAAAAATATTTTTTTTCCCTGCTGACATCCCCATCTCAAGCTGGTTCTCGACACAGGGTGCGAGCAGGGGCACACACACACACACACCTCAGACAGTGCTGACTACTTGTGTGTGTCTGCACCTCATACAACCACGCAGAAGGTCAGTTCCGAGATAAAAGAAATGCTTTTTGAAATCAGGTCAGTGATAATTTGCATAAATATTCATAAAGAACAGTGTATTTTGGAATAAGTTTGACACAGTCATACTGTTAGGTTTGCTCCTGATCGCTGTTGCAATGATTGCAGTGGAGTTACAGCTTTGTCATAGAGGTGAGGGAATGACGAAATGGTTGGTTAATGAGTGTCATTGCATTTTTTTTTCCATTTTGCTGTGATTCAGAAACAGTTACCATAGGCACATCCTCACTCATTTACTGATGTAAAGCTGTAAGCTAACCTGCTGACGCCTTTGTCATTTTATGTGAACATATTGGCGGTCCTCTTGTCTCCTGCTTGACATTGTCTTACCTCTGTGAACAGCTAAGAAATGAAGTCATGGATTGAACAGATCATCAGTGTGCTGTTATAAAATCACCCATAGCACATTGGATAACATTGATTTTGCTATCTATCAGTTTGACTTTGGAAAAAAAAAATAAAATAAAAATAACTAGTGTACAAAATGCGTCACAATAAATGCTGATAATTTCACAAAACTTAATTTGGGTATCATAGTTTATAGTGCACTCTTTGATGACGTACAGTGCATATTCCCATGCAATGTTGTTTCTTTTCAGGTAAAGATATTTTGAGGGAAACCATCAAATTCATGTACACTGACTGGGCAGACAGGGACAACAGCGATATGCGCAGAAAGACCCTCCTGGCTCTGTTTACCGACCATCAGTGGGTGGCCCCAGCTGTCGCCACTGCCAAGCTGCACGCTGAGTTCCAGTCGCCCGTCTACTTCTACACCTTCCACCACCACTGTCAGACCGAGGCGAGGCCAGAGTGGGCAGACGCAGCCCACGGAGATGAGATCCCATATGTGTTTGGGATTCCCATGGTGGGAGCCACTGACCTCTTTCCCTGTAACTTCTCCAAGAACGATGTAATGCTCAGTGCTGTAGTCATGACTTACTGGACCAACTTTGCCAAGACGGGGTCAGTAAAATACTTACAGAATTCAGAGATACTTTGCAATGTGTCCTGTTTAAATATGTAGTGTGTAACCTTAAATATAAAGAAATATCTGTTACATTCAAGCCATTGTCAAATAAGTCTTTTGTGTGCACCAAGACGTTATTTTCAATACAGACATGTGAACAAGTGAGAGCCCCCTGGTCACAACAGATGCAGGTTGTGACCTGTTACAATTTGCGTCAGTTGTGACATGCATCCATTGCACAGTGCAAGAGGTGAAAAAAATTGCAACTTTTTCAGATGCCTCTAGCACTTCCAGTGCATCTTTTGATACTGAGGGCTCAGAAGTATTGGTAAAACTGGTCTTTGTCCACTCTAAAATTATCTCTGAACTTCTGAAGAACTATTTTTGTTCTCATCTCTCTGCCCGTCTTACAGGGATCCAAACCTGCCAGTTCCTCAGGACACCACCTTCATCCACACCAAGCCCAACCGCTTTGAAGAGGTCATCTGGACCAAGTTCATTTCCAAAGACAAGCAGTACTTGCATATTGGCCTGAAGCCTCGCGTCAGAGACAACTATCGAGCCAACAAGGTGGCCTTCTGGCTAGAGCTGGTGCCACATCTGCACAGCCTTCATGAGGAAATCTTTAGCTCGTTCACAACTCGACTGCCACCTGGAGGCCCCAACCGCTGGAAGGTCCCTCAAAATCCTGGTACCCGTTCCACACGGCACCCTGTTATCTCCACTTACCCTCCTGATCCTGAGCCTGATGGGTCAGAGAGACCCCCCTACCAGCCCTTCCCCAGTGAAACCAGGGATTATTCCACCGAGTTGAGTGTGACAGTAGCTGTGGGCGCCTCGCTTCTTTTTCTCAACGTGCTTGCTTTTGCTGCACTTTACTATAAACGGGATAAGCGCCACGAACTCATGCAGAGGCGCCACCGCCGACTCTCACCACAACGAGGCACGACAATGGGCATGGGTGTTGGCATGGGAGTAGTCGGCGCCCCGCCGCACAACGACCTGGCTCTTAGCCAAGAGGAGGAGCTAATGTCACTGCAGATGAAGCAGCAGAGAGTGGAGCTAGAGCACGGCACACCCCTCCCTTCCCGTGGTGTCCATGGTGACCTGGAGCCTCTGCGGCCACCGGTGTGTCCACCTGACTACACACTGGCCCTGCGGCGAGCACCGGAGGATGTGCCACTGATGACGGCCAACACCATCACCATGATCCCCAGCACTATCAGCAGCATGCAGCCCCTACACCCATTCAACACATATCCCCCTGTCCCGGCCCCGTCTACTACGCCCGTCCCCAGCCACAGCAACAATGCCCTGCCACACCAACACTCCACCACCCGTGTATAGGACTAGGCACAACCTCTGCTATCCCACTCTGGGCTTACAGAGACACACCACACAAACTGTTCCTTACAAACTTCACTCTCACCACCCTCCTCTTTACTATGTCTTTGTCTCCTTTTGCATCAAGCCCTCAAATAAAGCTGCAGTCTGTAAAATATCAAGCCGTTAAATACCTCTAAAATACAATCATTAATCATGGAGTCAATTTAAACTCACTCCTTTGCCAAAAGCCTGTCATCTTAGATTTTTCCTTGTTAACAACTTTCCATTATCCAGTGTTTGGGTAAGCCTCTAAAACTGCAGCTTTAAGCTTGTCACTCTCTCATAGAGGCCTTCAAGCTAACCACAATCAGCCAAGCATCGAATGTGCGGCTTGTTTGTTTGATTTTATTTTGTTTTTGCGTGTGTAGTGGTGTTGATGCAAAGCTAAGTTTTACATACTGTAGAATTGAAGTATTAATTTTCTATTCATTTAGTGGGAAGATATTATAGCAGTAAGCAGCTCTGTGTGAGGCAACATACTGTCTATTATAAAGCGGTCATTTCTTGAAACTTACAAACTGCAGCTTTAAAAAGGCCCAATCTGGAAGTGAGGCATGGGCAACACACTCTGTCCCAACAGCTGTTTCTGTGCTCTGATTCTGAGAGAATTGAACTTAGTGTGAAATGTGTTGTCAGAGCTAAAAGTGTGAGGGTGAAAACAGTTACCCAGATAAGCATAAATTTACATTTATTGCAAAACTCATAGCGACAGTAGGCTGGATCAATGGAAAAAGCACTCAATGTTGAGTTTTACGTTACTAAACATTTTAACATTGTGACTCTCTGTCCTGATCAATAAGAAAAGCACGGACAAATGCACTTGTTTTATATACGACTGATTATCAAGGCAATATCTCTATCTCTCTTTATTGTCTGACTTTCTTGTAGACCTTATTCAGATCTGGTATTTACATCTGTCCTGTGTGACTTTGCAGATCATACTAACTTCAACATCTGAATTCTCCAAATCCATCTTGGCGGTTTGAGGGCACGTGTTCACATTCTTGAGCATGCATGAATGCAACCTGTCTACAGGACAGAATGGAGACTGCCTCTGCTGTTGTCCTGCCACTCACAGTATTTTTACCACTAATAAGTGCTTGTATGTTATTTCTTTTAATCCTTTGGCAAAATATTAACATTGATTGTGATATTTTTTCCTCTCTAATGGTTAAAATGCATTTCATGGTACAGCAACGTGAGTAGAGCTTTGATTCGGTGAGATTTGCATATCTCCTCCGCACCATTTTGTTTTTGCAATTAGACATGACGTCAGTGTGTGTTTGAATACAGGGCAGGGACGCGATCTCACGTGGTCACAGGAGATGTGTTCAGGACATATTTTCATGCCAGGTTTGATACTAGGTGGTACAGTGGTACTTGGCTTGTTGCCCCATGTGACTGGATCACTAAGGACAGATGTTAATACCATGTCTGAAAGGGGCCTTGGACTTGGCCATGTGTTTTCCACCATGGTACAGTTTGGTACGATTTGGTACAGTGTGGTACAGTTTGAAACGACAAAGCCCTCGTGTTTCAACTGAGAACAGTACCTTTACTTGGTAGATTAGGTGGAGGCTGTGCCCAATGGGTGCGTCAACAAGATACGTAGGGTGACACAGTGCCGGTGCGACAGCATCAAACCAAACAGACAACAATGGAGGATGTCCAGCAGCTGTTTTTATCCTACGTGGTTTGTGGCTCTCAACAAGACGTCAAACTATGTATGAGAATAGACTGTGGGTGCTGGTCTAGCTCTACCTTAAACTTACCGTGCCATTTTATGTTGGTACCCTAAGGGTCGGGTGCAGAGGAATTGAACAGTTGTGGCTGGTTATTTTGGTATTCCTCCTAATAAAAGTGCGAAAAAATACATACCATACTGTACCAAACCGAACTGTTCCACTCAGTGGAAACCTGGTGCCAAGGGACCTGTATGCAGTGTAGGTATAGTGGAAAAGCCAACAGTGGGCACCCTCTCTCTGAAGCCTCCCGTGACGTTACATATAAACTTTTAAGGCTGCACTGAAGTGGCATTCTCTCTCAGATAAGTTTATTTGCCACACGCTGAAAGGTTTATTATTATTATTGAATTGTTGATCGATAATGCCAAAAATATCCCTGCCTACTGGCCCCTTAATTGCTTTATATGGCTGTTGTCAGTTATGATGCGACCTAAATGCCAAATCAAAAGGTTTTCAGAATGTGATGCTCAGAAAACATTTCCAGACTGGGCCGTCACTTAATGGGTGATACAGGAAATAAGTGAATCATATATCTGTGGGCTGCAACCTGGAATCCAGGCTGCACAACTTGCTGCATCTTTGCCACACAGACTCCTCATCATGACCACTACTTTATTTGTTTCCCTCTCATTATTCCTAAGTCTGTATCCCCATCGCAGCTCATTTAACTGTTTCTCTCTTTTCATTACCCCTCACTCACTTTCTCTCTGTCTCTGTCCGTCTTCTCCTGTAGCTCTTTTTATTAAACCACTGGCATAATCAGTTTTCCTCTCCAATTCTTTCCCCTCCGTCACAATCACTTCTAGACTCTTTTTTCCTTTAGGAGTCTTTTATACAAAAACACAAATGTAAATGATGTATTATTAATAAATTGTAATGATATGAATGAAAAAAAAAAAAAAAAAAAAAGAAAAACGATATTCTGATATCTTGTTTTTACCAGCATTCTTGGTGCCAAGTACTGTGACAAAGTTCCACTTGCGCTGGTGTCCAGTGGAGCGCCTGCAGAGGTGCGACCTGACTGTATCTTACAAATGGAATCACCCTCATGAAAAGTGCCAACCCCGTTCATCTTTGTGTCTGATCCACACAGGGTTTTATTTTAATTATGCCTTTGAAAGGGAAAATCACATGAAATCAGTATATCCTCATTTTAAAAAAAGAAGAATATAAAATGTCATTCACTACTTTTCTGCCTGGGATAGTTGCATGATGTTTTTTTTTTTTTTTTTTTTTTTTTCTTGTGTGGAAGTGTGGACAGAGAGCTTTGTTTTCCATGTTTGCTGATTAGCCTGTTTCATTGATTTTTTATTATTTTGAAATTGTTTCTATTTTGATATTAACTGCACTTTCTGGCACTTCAAAGGGTATTAAAGTATAAAGAGATGAATATTGTACAAAAATCTACGATTATAACAAAGAGAGTAAATATTTCCTCTTCTTTTTTCATTTCCTAACACTGAGGCTGTGAGGCAAATCTATTGGAAAGACTGATGAGAGCCTTTTTCTTTTTCTTTTTTTTTTTTTTTGGCCCAAATTTTCTTTTCTTTTATTCTGCCTCTCTCTGTTTCTCTGTTAGGTTTGCACAGTCACTGTCTCACAATCAACACCTGAAGATAGCCCCCCTTTTTTTAAGTTACAAAAAATAAACTTAACATGAATAGTCTGAATAAGGTTTTTGTCCGTGACCAACATGAACCACATGCTTCAAGTGTTTGGAGACTGTCTGACGCGTATCTTTTCACCTGCCCTTTTCTTGTTTTATGATCCTCCCTTCTGTAAGGCGGGAGAAAGGATGACACACACACACATATATATATATCTATATATATAGATATATAGACGACCAAAAGGTGAGGAAAAAAAAAAAAGCCTAGTATGCGCATTTCACATCTTTCGCACAACTGAACTCAGAGTCGGGTCGCACTCAGGACAATTCCGACAAACCCCTGGACAAACGTCAGCTGTGATTCAGTGGTGATGGCAAAATGGCTCGTCGGCTACAGTATGATCTGTCGATGCACAGAGGATGAATTCTAAAAAGAAAAAAAACAAAAAATCTGTAATGACATTACTCATGCATCGTATACCACTAAAAGCAAGGCAAGCGGGAATAGCTCCCATTCCTTGTGATCTCCTATATCCTGTCTGCTTAGGATAACGTCACTCACGGAGCCAGGCCGCCATCCCTCACGCTGGACTGCAGCGAGCTGCGAGGACAACACTTTCAAAAACAAACTGTACATTTTCTAGGTGTAAGAAAACAAACTGGAATTTGTAAATATTATGTTTGTCGTTTGGTTTTGAGTGATTGGCCGGATCTTTTCTTTGTGACAACAGGTGCAAGTTTAGATGACTTACATACGTTTAGCACTCATGTGTATGTTTCTGTGTTTTATTTCCTAGATCTCAAGGAGCTATATTCCAATAGGGTGTGGGCGCACACATACACGCATCTGTCAACATACATTAACGATTTATTTAAAAATAAATGAATAAATAAACAAAACCCGCAGCATGGTTGAGGTCTACATAAACATGGAAAGGAATGCTTATGGCTCAGCGTAGCCTTGATATTGTGCTGATCCATTTTTCTTATGCTTCGTTTTTTGTTTAATTTTTGAAATGCTCTTACTGCATTAATTGCTGTCTTAAAGCGTACGCATCCAGCACAGTCTCATGAATCATGAGTGATGGTTTGCAATGAAATGGGTCCTTGCATTGGCTCAAACGCCAGAGAGCAGCTGCAGGGAACAGATGAGGGAATCGGAAATGTGGAGGATTCGAGAAATGAGGCAGAAGGACAAGAGAGAGCAGATGGGTCGAATGTGCTGGAAAACCACAAATCAAGGCTCTGTACTTGTTGGATATAATTGTTTGTGTCTCACACCGTCTTGACCATTGTTACATGATATATCTGCTAAGTGGGAGGCTGGTAATTGATTTGCTATATTTTGCAATTTTGGCTAAAAACCTGTGTTTGGGTGTTAATTACCCAGATTTGATGTGTGAGTTTGAGTTGCCCGAAAACAGTAACACAACTATAATAGTGTCTTCTTCTTCTTTTTTTTTTTCTTTTTGTTTAGATAAATAGATAATGGAAGCACACTCACCGAGTTTACGTGTTTACACTACAGTTTTGTTATTGGCTTGAAAAGGGACAAATTTTGTTGTTTTTTTTTAAGAAAAAAAAAAACCAAAACAAACAAGCATCCAGATACTTATTATTACAACCTTTAATAATGGAATGGAAGTGATGGCTTGCACCTGTTTGTCTGTTTCATCTCGTCTGATTCAGTAACCTGCTTAATGCTTGAGATACTGTGAGAGAGCATAAATGACCAGAAGGCTTTGAAATAATTAAAGTTAATATTTCTATTTCAAATAGAGGCTATTACACACTGTATGTTGTGTATCTGAACTGAAAATACATTAAAAGACATTCTTAAACAAATTCTTTGGCGCTTTTGTTTTTCGCGGGGTGAAATCAAACATTTACGATGCTTTACATGTTTTGGCCACTTGGGGACAGAGGAGACGCTAACTCATCGGCTGTTTCACTTGCCCTTTGGCATGCAGTTTAGGCAAAACCAAGAAGGTTGGAAACCAAGGAAATTTTAGCCACTTCACATATGGCAAACCCTCGAAAAGCTATGCCCACTTAAGTCTACGATATCTGCCCAATATGCTTCTCGCATTATCTTGCAGTTAAACTAAAAAATAAATCAATAAATCAATAAATAATTTTTTTTAGAAAGCGAAAAAGTATTTTTAGCTTTAATTCCATTTAGGTCTATGGAATTAGATTTGTGTCAGTAACAACACTTTCATGAATCAAGCAACATTTTAAAAAAAAAAAAAAAAAAAAAGCAAACAACAATTTATGGATTGGCCAAACAAAAGTGAACCACAAAATCAAAATACACAAATTGCCAACAAATATCGATGTAACCGTTAAGAATTATTATATTTTATTTGTTTGAAAATACACTTTTTTGTCTGCAATGATCGGAATTTCGCTATTTTTCAAAGTTTTTTTGTGCTCCGTAGGTTTTTATTTGGGCTTCTGACCTTAGTAGGCAACCTGCTGATTGGCTACTGAGTTTTGGAATGACGGCTCAGTGGACCAGAAGTAGTCACAGGCTTGGAGTCAATGTCCGTCTGGACGTCTCTATCTCAAAGATGATTTGACGAAGGTCAGACTCTTGCAATTGTATTTTTACAAAGTACTTTGTGGGAAAACTTGGGGGGATGTGTTCCAGACATACAGTGATTCCAAGTCTGCAAATATTGACACAAATCTAATTCTATAGTAGTCAACCACTGCCTTGTATGTGTGAACTCCAAAGAGGGATTTTAAGCTCAAAATTAGACAATTGAACTTACTGATAGAGACAACAGTGATTCAACAAAATCCTAATTGCAGGGATGTGAAATTGCTGAATTATTTCTGGACATTGGTCCAGGAAATGAGGGATTTTACAAAAGACATGTTCTTAAGATATTGCGAACCTACAGTATGCAGGCATGGATTTTATTAGATGAAACTTTTGCTAAGTGGCTAAAAACATTTTTTGTTTGTCCCTCGCTGACAGCCATGTCTTCAGTTCTTAGCGCAGGAGTGCAACTTCATAAACTTATTTGCGAAACTAGGGTTTGGCTTAAAACAAACCTGAGTTTTGTCTGTTTATCATTTTAATGTGCGATTTTCCAGACGGTTTCAATTCAACGACTACAGTAAATGTATTTTCCCGGTGCAGCACTGAAGTTGACTTTCATTTGGGAAGATCTGTGAATTTTCATTTCAAAGTCTAAAATAACTTGGCAGCACCAGTCTTATTTGGAGAAAGTGCCCTCTGATCTGTATTTGTTCGGCTGCAGTACACAATAACAAATCTGCATCACAGTAAATATACTGGAACAGAGTGATGCACTGGTGCTGGTGGGGGGGGGGGGGGGGGGGGGGGGAATGCGAGGGGGGGGGGGGGGGGGGGGATGCTAATGCACAGCCATTCATCCATTCCCATTCATACAAGAGCTGCTAGAAGAACAATACATTAATACATATGTATGTAGTTTTTGTGATATAGTTTGTCATATGTAATTGTGCCTGCTGTAATACCAGCAATGATATTTAATTTGTTTTCCGCCATAATGCACAGTTGCTTCCGAGAACAGAGAATAACTGATGTTTTCCCTCTCTACCAGTAGATGGCAGTATGAGTTGATAACTGTCAGTGGACTTCTGTTTTCCTGTGCACATCTATAGTATTTGTTGAATTGAAATTAAATGTAACCACATATTAGTTTTACTACACTTCCTCAGTAGCTTACTGGCAGTTCAACTACAATAATATGTGTTTAGTGATTTCGAGAAGTAACATTTCTTATTGAACAATAATTTCATTTATCATTCATTTTATTTATTCTGTGTGGTTAGGTACTGAATCCTAAGAATTTAGGGCCACAAAAGGAATGGAAAGATTTTTTATTTTGGGTCCTCTACGTTTGTTTGACAGCTCACCCGTGAAAAGTGAGGAGGAAACTAGGATGGGGTTCACCACATCACAACCAAATCAAATCAAATTTTATAGAGCACCAAATAGCAACATGCATTGTCTCAAGGCACTTTATGGTAAGGCAGAAACCTTATGATGTTATAGAGGGAGAAGAAGAAAAAACGAACAGTTCTCACAATGAGCTAATACTAAATCTTGATATTGCGTTATCACTGATTAGTAAGCACTTTAAAACAACACACCTCTTTGTGTGTCTTCCATGTTCATAAGTATAAGTATACAAGTATACAAGGCCTTGGCTTGAAATATTGTAACAGTTAGAGGCAAAGCATTCCTTATTACTCTCATACCTCATTTGGTGGATGTGGACTGTGTTAATCATCATCATCTTTGTTCCAACTTCAGCATGTTCATCGTGCTCTAGATGCACCTTTTTTTTTTTTAAGATGGCAGATGCACATTGTAATGCCTTTGCATTTTTCTTCTGCACTCAACCCATTTAGCTCTGCAGACGAGAACACTGCTTTCCTCTGTGTCACTGCAGAAAATGCTGTAGTTCCCTCACTAGATGGCAGCAGTGTGCAACTGTAATCAGCTTGGGAGGATGTGCAGATGTTAATGTTCTAAGAAAGGAAACATTTTTTGGAAAAGTCCCTTTCTATTCACAGAGTTGATCATTTTTCCCCTTATATATGTAATAATATTAATAACAATGATAATAAAAGAACATAAAGAAAACTATCACATTTTTAGACATAAGTGTTTTTCAGCATTCCAAAAGTCTGGGTTGGGACCTGCAGATGTGTCATGGGACATTTTTTAATGTGGATTAATGTGTAAAATAACATGCATCAGCTCAAGTATAATCAAAACAAGACTTTGATTAAAAATATAAATATAACAATCCAGCAATAAAATAGACCTTTGGGTGATCAGTGAAGTACTTGCGGGCAAGTCCAGTCCAATTGGTGCTCTCAAAGTTCAGTAAAATATCAAAACCAATTATAAAATTAAGCCAATGGAGGGTAGACAAAAAATTTTCTCACGTCACCATTAAGTATAAGTATTTTATCTTCTCTTTCTGCCAAAAGAACATAATTTCCCTGAGTGTTTAGACATGGTACCTTTAAGAGTCTTGCTGCTACATTTTGAATCACCTGTAAATTACATATGCTCTTTGGTGATGGACTTGAATAAAGAGCATTCCAGTAGTGTGAGCAGGAGTATATTAAAATATACTGTATGTTTTCTGCTTAGTATGTGATTTTGGTCCCTTGTCCCTTTTCGCTATATTTAGATACCAAACATCTAGACTTAGGAAACAAAAAAGTTTTATTTATGCTTACACAAAATCATCAGTGAAATTATGTTTGAAACAAGTTGAGTATTTTGTGAAATATGCAAACCCATGGGCAAATACACCAACACAGACAGGTCAGTAATGAAAATATTTTATTAAATGAGCCAATTTGCATAACCTACCACACATTTGTTTAACTATTCTTCCCTTAACATGCTTAAATTTGCTTAATTTTTCATTAAATAAGATATGACGAGGGCAGGGCGTTATCTTCAAAGACTGACATTTTTTAAGGTACAAGAATTATTTAAGAGAATAATTAAGCCATAAGGAAATTTTACAGTAAATTCTGACCGATGAGATTCTATGTGGCACAAAAAGCACAGGCCAATAAAAAGAAGACTGTGCACACAGAATATATAAATGGATGAGCTTTTAAATGGTGTGTTGCAAGTAAAGAGGAAGTGGTGAAGGAGAGATGCAGTTGTCATAAAAAAGCTGCAGGTTCTGGTCAACGTCCATGTTGTTTTTCAGAAACAGCTCCAATTCCTGGACCGTCATTTCATTGACACTGTTGCTCTCTTTGGCATTTTTGGCCAATGCTGCGTGGGAGGGGAAACGAATGCGAACATTGTGGGGAGCATTGCGGTCATACTCAGTGCAGCAGTAGGCGGACCACACGTCCTCAGGAATGGCCACGCGGTCCTGGTTGTTGCGGCGGATCGTGTTGCCCCTGGTGGTCACACCAGTGACGATGTAGGCGGTTCCGCGGCAGAAATTGTTGAGACGGACCCTGATCCGCTCCTCGTACTCGCGCCAGGGGCCGATGTTGAACTCCCTTATCTCTGGGACCACATTGGTGAGGGTGTAAGTGGCAGCCCGATCATGTGGGGTGGACTGGTGCTGGTCTGGGTTCAGGTGACCTCTCTCATAGAGGACCACATCAGAGTAGTCATCCAAGACAGCCTGGCTGTCCTCGAACTTCATGTGCAAGTAGCCGGTTGGGAAGGGCAGCATGTTTCCATTGCCATCGATTTCTGCCAGCTGAGGAGACACACAGAGAAGTCTGGCTTTAATCTGCTGGAAAATATCACTGCAAACGCTGAGTTGTCCTGCCTTGAGACAGTATCACTTTTCTATTTTGTTTTCATTTTCTATTTCTTTGAGGAACTTTGGGGAACCCAGGCACAAGGAACGTCAGGGTCCTTTACATTTTTGTTCTTTATTTGCTTCATAAAATCTAAGTTTCCTTCATTGGTCACACTGTGCTGTACTGAAAAGACTTTGAAAGGAAACCTCTTTAGGTGGTATCTGATCTTGGTGTTGGATCCCCTGTATTTAGCCGGTCATAATTTAAGGGAGGTTTTCACAGCAGACTGACACAGTGATTATGGAGTGGCACTTGATGCTGCTGTAGCACATCTGCTTTAAAGTGGAACTCTGGTATGTCTTTTTGACCTGGGCCGTATGTTTATAAATGTGGGTGTGTATGAATGGTACTTATAAAAGGTTTCACAATTCAATCCTTATAATAATTCGAAGGATTCGCACACATTGCCCTGTCTCTAACATTGGTAGGGACAATCTGGCTTTTTCCAGATATTGGTGGGGACATGTTCCCACCGTCCATACACAAACCTAGGCCCTTGTGTACGTGTGCGAGAGAGTGGAGAGTCACGGAGAAGACGAGAGACGTATGCTATTCTGACAACACAGCGGTTCAGTGTCCCCACCAGTCTTGTAACCAGATTACACTGCAGCCTGTTGTGGCTGCCACCCAAGTTGAACTACTGGAGCAATTATGAAACCTTTTGTAAGTACTATTCGCATACACACCCACATTGATGAACATAAGGCCCAGGTCAAAAAATACTGTAGTTCCCCTTTAAGGTTTGACGTGTTGTACCTTCAGAGTGGGTCTGTAAAGTCATTATTTGTGTTGCCTGTCTATCGTTTTCAACTGGTCTCCTCTTACCTCTGGATTCACCAAAGCATTTCACCCAAAGAAATGCGAGTAACTGGATACTTTCTCTGTTGTAGACCTTTGTTGTGCATGATAATCCAATTGATCAGCCGTTTCTGAAATACTCAGAAACTGCTGATGCTTGGTTTTAACTTCAGCAGGTTGTCTTTTCCACCAATATGCAGTTGAACAGGTTTAATGTGAATGCAGATGAGTGTATATTTCATATATGGACATTTAATAACAGTATTATACAGTACATTAGCATGCTTTGTTTAAACATGGAAAAATGAATCATTGAAAGAGCTGGTATGAATATATTTTTGAATATATTTTATAAAAATGCAATATATATATAAATATATATATGTAAAAGTAGGAGTGTCAGACCTGTGGCTCATACATCCAGGGGTAGTCCACACGTCTGTCTCCTTCTGTTTTCTTGAAGGTATATGCTGAGTAAACCGGAATCCTCTTGTGAGGATCATACAGGGTCACATAACGAGGTTTGTCTGCGTATCTCTGGCAAATCTTCTTCAGGTTTGTCTCGATGATGCCCCGTGGTGGTGTCCCCATGTATAGGGAGTCCTTGCATCTCTCCACGTGGTTAAAATCTAGCACAACCGATGGCAACACTGGAGGCAAAAAACTGCTGATGAGCAAGGCAAAAACCAATGGCCTTAACATCTTCATGGTCGGTGACATCCCGCCAGCGTGTCCACAAAAACAGTGACAGAAAATGTTTGCAGCTATGATTTAAATGTCACTCTGCAGATATGCAAAGCAAGGAGAGTGTGGCCAAAAGACAGGCTTCCTGACACATGTATGTGTGGATGTGCAGGATCAGTGCATCACTGTAACCAATTATTTATTTTTTTTTACAATTTAAAATGCACTGACAAGTTTGCCCCTGTGACTTCATGAGGAGGATGTGGTTTGACCTTAATGATTAAGGCCCATATCTTCACATTGAATTAAAATGGTCACGCAACAAGATGTATGTTCAACTTCTGTACTGCTCTCGCCACTATTCCTAGTGAGAATTTCAGCCAGTAGAGAACATACTGCTGCCGTATTTGTGTAGTCTAGTTCTTACAGTGCATTCTTACAAATATGAATGATAAAAAGTAGTCTGATAAAGTAAATTATTAATCTGTCTTCCTGTCATATAAGACTGAAAACTTGTGGATCTGCCCTTGTACACATATATTTAAATGCATATTTTGGGAATTCTGAAATGTGGACACAAGGCAAAACCCTTGACTAAGTTAAAAGTCTTAAGAATGTGTTTGCTGCTTTATCTCACCATTAGACAGATAAGTCTTTTCTGACTGAAAACAAATTTCTGTTAACCTCTTGCTCTCCCTCACCAAAGTCCATTAAGAAAATTTTCATTTTAGCTTGCAGTGACAAGAGGCCTGCTGATCAGCTGCTGCTTTGTCTGGTAAGTTTGTGTAATTTTGATAATTATGAATGTGAAAGTGTTTTAAACCCCAAGTCACAAAACAACACAAGTGAACTTACTTATCACTCCTGTGGCCCTGTGTAAAATGGCTAGTTTTGCGAATGAACTTTAGTGCAGGTCGTGAACACTCTACACTCACTCACTCATTTTCTACTGCTTCATCCTGCACATGAGGGTTGCAGCTCATGTTGCCCAGCTCACATCGGGGATGGGGTACAACCTGAACAGGTCGCCAGTCCATTGCAGGGCCTCGTAGAGACAAACAACCATTCACTCTTACATTCAGTTTTTGGACTGTGAGAGTGAAGCTGGAGAAAACCCATGGACACACAGGGAGAACATGCAAACTCCATGCAGAAGGTTGCACACCCGGAACTTCTTGCTGCAAAGGCAAGAGTGCTAACCACTACACCAACTGTGTGGCCTGAGCGGTTTACAAAACAACACCAACTTCATTCTCCAGGTGGAAAAGGCTATCTAATGATGAGATAAAGCAGCAAATGTATTCGTAATATATCATTTTATTTGGTGAGCCCTTTGTTAATCTGTTTTCCTCTGTGTCTCCACCAAGAACCATGTTTTCAGCGAGGGCAAGCACAACTATAGATTCTTCCTTGGCAAGATTTGTTTTGTCCACAGGTTTGGTCCAGTAGTTTATATGTAATTTTAATAACAGAAATCCTTAGAAATCCTCCATTTGGCAAAGAAACCTTGACCTTGCAAGAGCCTCAGTAGAGGATAATACATTGTTTTAAATTATGCCTGTAATTCCCTTCCTTAGCTTCTTCCACTCTTCTGTGTGACAAGTTCAGGTCACTCAAATTTAAGTGGATAAGTGCCGCCAGTGTAACGATAAAATGCAAACCATCTAATCTCACCCAGTGGTGAACAAAAGGCCTACAGTGACCAGCGTGTTTCAGATGTACTATACTCCTAACATGAATGAATAGAGGATAAGACGCAGAGCAAAGGAGCGATAAAGCATGAAGGTTTTATTATATGACAGAGTTAACTGGACATTTTCAAGTCAAGAGATGTACAGTATGTGTGTGTCTCTCTCTCTCTATTACATCATATATTTAAACTTGAAATACTGTATATTACATTGTGTCTATGATGAGAGAATTTAAAAAGTGTTTTACGGAGAGCATAGGAAAAGAGTTCACCTCTACTGTACTGTATTTCTGCCAAACATAGACAACACCCTATGTTGCAATGTTAAAGAAACCCCCCCCCCAAAAATGAAAATAAATAAATAAATAAATAAATAATATAAAAAATCCTGTCTTGTTTCAGTAATTTACCTTCTTGGCAAAGGTAATAAAGAAAGATAATGATGGATGTAAACAACATAGGGAAACAGTTTGCAACAGTCTGACTGATCCTGGTCTCTCTCTTCTGTCTCTCCCTCACCTCCCACTTTTTCTTTCTCTCTCTCCCTCCTTTCTGTCCCCCACCTCTCTTCTGTCCCCCATTTTCCTCTCACCCCAACCGGTCGAGGCAGATGACCGCACATCTTTGAGTCTGGTTCTGTCAGAGATTTCTTCCTGTTAAAAGGGAGTTTTTTTTCTCTCCACTGCCCCCTTGTGCTTGCTCATTGTGTGAACTGTTGGGTTTCTTTTCTCTCTGTAATATTGTAAAGGTTTTGGCCTTATTATGTTCAGTGCCTTGAGATAATGTATGTTGTGATTTGGCGCTATACAAATAAAATTGAATTGAATTGAATTGAATTGATAATTAAGTACTAATATCTTGAGCAGAGAATGACATCACACTTTAAGAGATATCTGTTTTGTTCGCCAGTCTGGCTGAGTTGTGCAGGAAACACTAATGAATCTATATAATATGCTGCATTCAAATGAAGTCCTAAACAAGAGAAGCGCGTTCGAAAACAATTCCCCAATCACTTTCAAGGTCTATGAACTCTAAGGACCGAGGCCCCTAAAAATTCTGTGAATCTTTCAAGGCCCATATTTGTACATTAGCAAGTCTGTAGCACAGCAATGAGGTAAACAGATGACATTGAGATTAAAAAAAAAACAATATTTAATGAATGAATAACCCCAATATTGATCTGAACTGATATCTTTTATGTAAACATCATAATGTGAGGAAAAGACAGATGACCAGAAAATCTGTTGATGTAGACTAATTTTGACTCATTCTTTCGGTAACAAGTTTTGTTCAGAATTAAATATGACATGTATCATTAAAATTTGGATAAAACAACAAAAGACATCTATAAATGGAAGGACCCCCTTTGTCTGTCTATCTGACTACTGGTCGCATAACTGTCCAACGGGTCAGTCTTGTCAAACTTACTTAGGGCAAACTTACTTAGGGCATATATATACTATATATATATATATATGTTTGAGTGTGAGTGTGGGTGTACCACTGATTACAAGTAAATGTATGTGGAGCTTCAGCAGCTGTCTTACTTTGCCCTCACTTCCCTCATATGTAAATGGTACGTGCCAGATTAGCTGCAGTAACAATCATTCACTGCCCTAATAAGTCAATTGGAGTGACTGAGCATTTTTATTCACTGAGACGCCGGCTTGCCTCTCTGATCTAATCATGGCTTATGATAGTCATAAGTTACGTGCCTGCAGATGATGATGATGCAGTTATGTGAACAGACATTTTTCAGCTGTCAGCATTTTCACCAATTGAAATCAAAAATGAAGGCCAATAGGTCCCTCTTCTGATGCCCCCTGCTGCTCTCTCTTCAGCAGAGCACAGAGAACCTTCTCTGTCCTTTATTCACTGCCAATGACTTCCATGTTCATCACTTCTTGAGTGGGAAATGTAATGCTTTTTTTCATGTAAAAAAAAAAAAATGTAAGTTTTCATTTGGAGTTTTCTTTTCAAATATGGGACAAAACTACTCGTATAATAATAAGCGAGCTTATTTTAGATGTCACTGAAAGAATTTAGCATAGAAACAATTTTGGCAAAGAACTGGCTAGATTAAAACATGATGGGAGGAAACATTTTTACTCTACTCACTCATGCTGCATGTTTGTTGGGGTGGATTACATTTGTGATTCAAGTCTTTACTCATACTGAATCTGTTTGGAATTAGAGTCATTCCAAGTGGCACCATAAGAATCGGAAGCCTCCAGAATGTTGAATTAGCTTTTACACTGTTGATGTCACTGGCCTCACCTGCAACCAGGCTCCTGTTGGATTATACCAGCTGTCGGTCCCACTGGTGTCCACACTTACACCTTTATCCACTTATTTTCTGCTAAATGTTAACATAAAAGTGACATTATCTTCTAATGGAGAAGACTTCAGGAAAATAAAACTACCGTTATAAATCTCATTTTTTTCATAGACTTCCATTCAAACTAAGTTCCTTTTTGCAGCCAGTGTAGCCCTGGTGGCTATTCAGTATATTCTTGCTTCCTGATTGACTTCACCAGGGAAACTAGAGGACTTCCATTATTCATATACAGTCTGAGACTATATTCCTTTAAAACTCTGTGTTTCTCAGAGTGACTTGGGCATGTGGTGAGGCAAACAGATTTACAGACAGGTCAGCCTGGTCTGTCTGAAACAAGTCCTTTAGACCAGGGATTCACAAAGTTTTTGGGGACATGGTGGGTGTATTCCAAGGACACACCCCATAATACTGAATTATTTATATTCTAAAATTCTATAAAATGTAGATAAACACTATATGGACAAAGACAGCAGGCCTCACTTTCTGTCCTATTGCCCCAGGTGTATAAAATAGTCCTTCTAGCCATGTAGTCTGCTGTAGCAAACATCTGTGCAAGAATGGGTGGTTCGAAAGAGCTCGCTGAAGGTTGTTCTGTAACATAATTCCACTCTATGTTTTGCAACATGTCAGCTCAAAGCACACTCAGCTGGACTCTGGAGCAGTGGACTTGTGTTATGTGGAGTGATGAATCAGTCTTCTTTACCTGGTGGTCCAAAATCATGTAGGAAGAGTGAAAGCTGTTAGACTTGCAGAGGGAGAACTTAACTCCAAATGAATGGCAACAGATTTAAAACGGGAGGTCAGAAAAGCTCCTGTAGGTGTAATGCGTAGGTTAACCGAAATCCTTGTCTGTCTAACTTCCTCGCACAGTCTAGAGACATGCAGATTGGGGATTGTATTAAGTGGAGACAGACAAAATCCTGTATCTTGTTCTGCAGTAACATATATTGCTCACTTGGAGGCAGTGTAGTTCGGTTGTTCCCTATTCCAAGCTTCTGCTCCATGACTCTATTAAAAGCATACAACAACCTTTCTGTTGAATAACAGTGAGTGCCATTTTAACACAGTCAAGGGACTTTCACCATCTTGTCCAACATTTTTTTCTGTTTTCTGATCAGTGCTCAGTGTTACACCAGCCTCATATTTAATATGAGGCTGGTGTAACACTTTTTATTAATAAAAATAACTTTTGCCTAATCCATATTATGATGGCATATCTTTGATGCTTCCTTTTGCTCACACAGTGCCTTCATTCAGCCATTAGGGGGCATGGTTCACTTGATTCTAGCTTGGGAAGCTTTCCTCACTTTAGTTCTGCACCAAAGCCTGCTGATTGGCCCACATTCCCACGTGGGTTTGAGCAGTGACCAATAGAGTTTCAGCTGATCAGGGGCTGTTGCTAAGGCACTTCTGGGGGAAGGGGGGGGGGGGGGGTCTGTCAGCAGTCTGCTTCCTCCATTTCCCTCTCACACTCCTGTGGCTCCTCATCAACGCTCAGTCCGAGTCTGCATCTGACCGTGCACTCAGCCCACAGCTCTGTCGCTTGTTATTGGCTGCTGATGAGTGAAATGAACAGAGGAGTGAGTGAGTGAGAGGGATGGTTTTTTTTGTTTTGTTTTGTTTTTTTTTTTGCATTGTGGGCCACAAAGACTTGGCCCTCCCTCATCAACGCAGGGCTTTGTAGCTCCACCTCCACTTGTTATCCTGTCATTTGACATTTGGGCTCGGCCAATACTTGCACTCCGTCTGTCACCAGTTCACTCACTTCCTAGTTGAAACCATAGGCATAAGCCACTGTCTCCAACTCCACCAAGGCCTTTAGAGAAAAGAGGGGAAGCATGTGCACACTTGTTACTCATTATTTGCTTTTTTTTTTTTTTTTTTTTTGACTCTACAACCTTTTTCCCTAATCATTAAATAACATCTTTTCAAAGGATTGACTGTACAATGTTGGCACAGTGAAAATATGCAAAGATCTGGGTGTAAAAAGACAGTGGTGAAAAATGTGTATCAGCTTGAAGATATTCTGTTACAGCTGTAGAGAGATTTAAAATATCTTCTCTACTGTACTGGCCGTGTTCCAAGTCTCACTTACACACACATAGTGAGAGAGTGAGAGAGTTAAATACCCCTCTCCACTCCTCTCTGTCTGCTATTCCCCCCCCCCACCTCTTCATGCTCACTGCAAAATGAGATAAGCCACTTTGCCTTCTCATTGGTCCATTTCTTGTGATTGGCAGCTTGTCGGCCCGCCCCTGCCCCTGCTGGTCTCTGCACATGGATCAGTCTGCTATGAGAGCCTCAGCATTAGAGGGAGAGTGTGGAGTGTGGAAACAGGAAGAGGAGGAAGAGGGAAGAAAGGAGACAGAGGAGAGGCTCGGGTGAGACGAGGTGGTGAGGAGTGAAAGGGAGGAGAAAGGGGAGCAGAGAGGGGAGTGTGGAGCAGAGACAGAGGAGACAAAAGCAAGAGGTAAAAGCAGAGGAGAGCAAGTTCATGTGCCTTGTGCTTATGGCTGCATGGAAATATACTGCATGCATTGTGGAGTGTGAGAGAACTGTGTGTGTTTCTCTTGCTGGTTTCTGTTTCGGTTTGTTACTATTATTTGATTTATTTGTGTGTGTGTGTGTTTATTTTATTTGTCATTTCACAGAATGATCCAAACATGCTGCAGTGTGTGTCTGCAGACTGTGCTGCACTGTACATGCATGAAACACACACACACACACACACACACACAGAGAGAGAGAGAGAGACAGTTCCACAGAGATGATATATAACCACAGTAGTAAAGCAGCAAGTTCCCTTCACTACATTCACCGTTTCATATTTCTGCACGTGAGCACTACAGGTCTGTGTGTGTGTGTGTGTTTGTGTGTGAGTGTGAGGAGGGGGTGCTCAGCTCACGTGTGTTGGTGGGAGGGGTGCAATACTGAGGGGGCAAAGAGTGCAAAGATTCAGATTCAGAGTAACGCCTTAACTGTGTCACATACAGTATGCAAAGTTCACCTCAGTTCGTTGACACGTCCTACTCAGAGAGAGAACTTTTCACTTTGTTGTGCATGTGCAACATTAACCGTCTCAAATGTTTGACTCACAGAGAGAAGCGGAACAGACTCATGAGAAGGAAACAAAAGAATACCTGGTTACTGCCACTAACATGCAGCGTTAAGTTGGTGTATCATTTCTGGGTTACCATGCCCCTCTTTCACTTACACACACATAGAAACGCACACATATATGTATGTTGGTTGCTTTTCAACCTGCTTCATTGTCTTTGTTAAAAAAATGTATGTATAT